>ML102854.1:57952-97782 GCA_003697995.1 Taxidea taxus jeffersonii
AAAAAAAAAAAAAAAAGATATCCACCCAGGTATCTTATGTAATCTTCTATCAGGATTGTATCTCCATTTCAGTTTGTATGACACTACTTGTTTTGAAGAGGATAAAGACTCATTGTTACTGTCCGGCCTATTTTCAAACTAAATATTCATCCAGTCCTTTGTGGCTGCCATTTTTATCACACATTTAGAACAGCTTCCCTTTGCCGATCTGCCATCTTCCTGCAAATCACTGTTTCACTTGTATGATTTCTAGTGAGACAAGCTTAGACCTGGCTGTCTTGCTCTCAGTAACAGAAAAGAAATGTCTCTGGTGCCTATGTTGCAAAGAAAGTTGATTCATGTGTAAATTATCATTTGGCCTTTATTTGCTTGGCCTGTGGAGAGTACACATGCAGATAAAAGGTTCAGTGGGTCAGGGCTCAGTATGTGTGGGTTTCTCTGGTGGCTACAATGACAGCATTAGAATTGTTGTCGCAGATTATCAGACACACTGTGATGTCTTATCATTATTTATTTGCAGTGTTCTGTGTAAAATAAACCCGAACGCCGTAGGTGCTTCTGTAGTAATAGGATACCATGTACCTGTCCCCCATTTGTTCTGTTGGATCACATCCTAAATAAGAAAAACTGGTTTGTGTTTTTCTTCAAGTTGGAACTGGTATCTTACTGTTTCTGCCATAGATGTTTCTGGCTCCAGTCTATCCTTTTTCTTCTACCTCATGTTTTCATTTCTTCAAACTTGGATGTTGTCCACGTTGTTGGGAAACATAGATAATATCTTTGTAACACATCCTATTAATCCAGGTAGATGTAAAATGCTGTTGGGGTATGTACAGCCACTTCTAGGCACGATGCAGAAATTGGATAGTTGCAGAAACTGCAAAATCTGTTCTCTGTGACTCAGTTCATTTTCTTTAAAATAAAATTGCTTACCATGCTCATTATTATCTTCACTATTAAAAGAGGCCAACAGAGGTTTAGGGTTGCCTTTTTTTTTAACCACATATCAACCCTCTAGGTGTGCAGCTAAAATGAATTTATACGGTAAATCCTTGTGTGTGTGTAAAAAATACTAAGAACTGCATTAATAAATCCCAAAATGATATGATGCCTTCAGTCTATTCTTACTATGTAGGTCTTATGTGTCAGAAGGGTAGATACAGAGATAAATCTAGATATAGAGAAGGGTAGATATAGAGCTGATATATCTATTTCTGCAGCTTTTATTTATTTGTGTAATCATATTATGTATATGTGTTTTCATATTATGATCCATGTGATTTTTTTCAAGTATGTTAAAAACCAAGAGAATATATTTTATAAACCCTACCTTACTAAATTGATGTTAATCAGAACATTATTGATTCATAGCCCCTTTGGTAAGCTTTCCTCTATTACACTAAAATTAAATGACTTTCAAATAATGCAGTTAGCATAATAAAATACTGCCTTCATTTTTTTCAAAAAGTTATCTTTGCTGTTGAAGAAATTATATCTGGAACCAGATTCCATGCACTTGGACAAAAAGGTATGATTTTTCATTGCAACTTTTGCCATTCCATTAGGGAAACAGCCCACTGTTTTGAGGACGCAGATAATTAACCATATGTAAATTGCCTTTAGTTCCTTGTCCCTAAGGCCTGAATAGCAAGGTGATCTCTCCTTCCTTCTCCTTTCACTTTCTGTTCCACGTTCCACGACCAGGGCCCAACTGAGCTATGGAAGGAGGACAGTCCCACTCTGTTCTCGGACAAGTTTTTCCTGGCACAGCCCATCCCACAGCCTCCCTTGCATTGAACAGAAGAGAGATGGGGATGTGTGAAACCTACTTATCCCTTCCCCTTGACCAGTTAAAAACCACTTCTTGTACTCTCCTAATTTTCTTTCTCATCTCCTTCGAGGTGAAGTAATTCACCGAGTTTAGGCCAAATGGAAAATGAAAAACCAGGAGCTTTCCTTGCAGGGGAAGGGGCGCCACTGGTTCAGCTACCTTACCTTTGTCCCACCTGGTAACTTTATAGGAGAGTGCGTATTTTTAGCCTATAAAAATTGTTTGGCACAGATATCCTGTTTTATCACTTGTGTGACTACAGTGTTTATAGTTTTGTTTTAACCAGGAGAAAGAATGGAGAAAGCACAGCTGAGGAAAATAGAGGAGAGTGGCTGACAGAATAAGAGAATAGTGGTAAAACTCAAAAGATGAAGTTATCAAGCGTAGACTTGCTTAATCTCACCTATCTACCCAGTGATACACTATGAGGCTGTGTGAAAAGAGACAATAATTATATCAGAACCCCATCATCTCAGTGTTCCTGGCATGCACACAGAGTTGTAAGGAAGTCATATAATTTTGTTTGTACATTTGTATAATTGATGTCTTGCTACAGATATTTAGTTAGGCATGTATAAATACATTTCATGTATATGTGTATGGTATACAGCATACAAATAAAACACTTGAGTGTAAGTATGAACAGTTGTGACAATTTTCCTAGGAATATATCGTATGCATCTGTGTTGAGATAGGCATGCTATAATTACGACAATTAAAGACATTTAAAGGTAGCAAACAGATTTGTTTTTATATATAATAATTTATTTACCCTGGTAGCTGAACTCAACACAGTATCTCCTTTTTAGCTTTTATCCATGAGGGGATAATGTGTTTAATTAAGCCCTGTTGTCTACAAGCAATAGAGACCCACTCAGCTAGCTTGGATTGAATTTATAGTTTGTCTCCTAAAGAAGATTCGTAGAGAGAATATAAGAACTGAACTCTGTACTGAAATTGTAATTTAAGCCATTTAGACTTTTTAATGTTGTTCTAATGTGAAAGGAACAGAGTAAGAGTTACCGTGAAGGTACTCATCATCTTATCACTGGAAAGTCATTGACAATATTGCTGTTCAAAGCACCTACTCTTGCTACTTGTCTCTCATGAGACATATATTTCTCTAGAGGAATATGTTTGTCTCTGTCATGCTTCTAGGCACTATATACGGACCAGCTTCTTCCTCTTGCTCACTTTCTGCCCACTCAGAACTTTGGCAAATGAGTAGCCTTTGGGTCTCTCCAGTTCTAACTTGACTTCAGCTACAGTCCCCTGACAATACCTTGGTTTCTTCCATCAAATTCATAAGAAAATTATTGTTTTCACATCTCTGTGCTTCAGATCATAGATGATGGTCCTGTCACTTGGTGGCACTTAGAACAGTATCCATCCCAGGCTCAGTCAGCTGTAGATGGAAGGTGCAGGGTTATATGGTAAAAAAAGACACCCCTGCTGTTGTCCTTTGAAACAGGTCTGTAATCAATATAGTTTTCCTGTAGGGGGTGGTTGGTGAGCAGATACCATCACTGACACCTCGTGTGTGTGTGTGTGTGTGTGTGTGCGTGTGCACGCACATATATAAAACTTGTGCTATATATTACACAGGTTAACTCCTTGATATGGGTGCTATGAACCAAACTATTAACGTGATCCATTCCTTAAACATCACTCCTCAAGGAAGTCTCAGTCTACACTCTCTGAATGCTCCTGCCATATGCTCCCATTATACTCTGTATTTCGTCACCATCATAAAACTCATCAGTGTTATTATAATTGCTTAATGCCTCCCTCCGCTCATAAACTCTAAGTCTGTGAAAGGAGAGACCGTATCTTTCCTGCTCACTATTCTGTCCCTGTGTCTGGCCCAGTTCCTGACTTAAAACAGTATCCACATGTTTAAGTTATTTGATCAATAAATGCCTTAAACCTCTAGTAGTCAAGAGGTTTAAATTGGAAGTTTAGTAATCATCCAAAAACCAACTCTTCTTCCTAAATGTCCCCCATTTCTGACAGTGACAGTATCAGTATTTGTCACACAGGTACTGATTCATCCCTCTCTCCATCATCAAGGCAGTCAAGCTTTCTTAGTTCTTTCTTTTTTTTTTTTAAGATTATTTATTTATTTATTTATTTGACAGACAGAGATCACAAGTAGGCAGAGAGGCAGGCAGAGAGAGGAGGGAGCAGGCTGAGTGCTGAGCAGAGAGCCCGATATGGGGCTCGATCCCAGGACCTGAGATCATGAGCTGACCCAAAGGCAGAGGCTTTAACCCACTGAGCCACTCAGGCACCCCTCTTAGTTCTTTCTCTCTTATCTGTAATTTTTTTCTCCATTGCCATTGCCAACTGTCTCATTTGAGGTCTTCTTCACCTCCACCTACCTGGTCTCCTGGGCTCTAAACTCTCACCCTCTCTATATCCTGCATAGCTTCCTAAAAAGCAGCTTTTTACACCTCTTTCTCTGTGAGAAAAACTTTGTTGGCTTCATTTCTGCCTAAAGAATGAAATCCAAATTCTTAAGTCCTTCACTCTCTTGTTCTTGCAGAATCTCTGACTGGGTTTTCTACGGCTGTCCTACATGAGCTCTTTCATTCTATCCAAACAAGTCTACTTCTTCTCTCCAAATACATTCCGAGCATCTCCAGCCACCTTGGTCCACTTCTCTTCCTCCTTCCACAGGACTTAACTGTGACTCTTCTTTCAAAACCCACCGCAAGTTCTGCTTTCTTCAGAGAGTTGTTCCTGTTGCCCAGTCCTCAGTAATCACTTCTTATTCTAAAGTTAGAGGACTTACTATCTCTGCCATTCAGCTGCCCTTTACCATAGGCCACCTGACAATATTGGGGTTTTTTTTTAATATGTACAGTATGACAGTGAGGAGTGTGAACTGCAGTCAGACTACCTAGGTTCAAATCCTGCCTCTACAAGTTAACATCTGGGTAAACTGAGCAAGTTGCCCAAGCCCTGTAAACTTGAGCTCTGTCGTCTCTAAAATGGGAATGATAACAGCACTTTGCTGTTGTGAGAGTTCAGCATAGCAAAACATCTGAAGCATAGTGAGTGTTCAATAAATGTATTTTTACAAAATTATTTGCTCATTATTGATTAGCTATTTTTACATACCTGTGATGTGCTAGACACTGCCCTAGATAGAAATGGTATAAAGGGGTTAAGATAACAACCTCTGCCAGCAAGGAAGTCACTTTTTCCCTATCTCCTAGTTAAGACTACAAGCCCCTTGCAGTCACATTCACATAATCCATACATCCTTACTAATAATTTGCTATCCTCAAAAACCCTGTGCCAGGCACAGGGAATTACGGGGAGGTGTAATATAAAGTCCATGACATGTTAACTACACTGGAATTAAATTTAAAAATTAGAAGTCCATGACCTTCAAGACCATTTTAACTAAAGCCCCTGTCATTGTGCTTTTGCACATGGTGAGAGCTCAATGAATGTTTATTGGCATCAAAGAGCATGGCAGTGATGATGAAGACTCTAGAGCACCACAATTTCTAGCCTCTTTTTAGAGCTGTTAACTTTATTTGGCTTCTTCTTGTCTTCATTTTCCACTGAATGAATGCCAGGAAGTCATTTTCAATTTATTTCTCTCTGATCAAGGCTTAGATAATGTCTGCTTCTTTTGGTAGCTAAATATCCCCCAAACTCCGTTTCATGCTTCAGTGAGAAGATATTATGGTATTGCCAATGGAAACCACTTCACATTTGGGCAACATCATGATGTCTAAGTGGCTCGGATTCAAGTTTCAGTATAGATTCTGGTTCCTGCACATTTGCTGTCAAAAACCACTTTATAGGAGCCAAACTGTGGAACCCTTCCAAGTGTTAGGCACTATTAGAAGTACCATTAAAGTAATGCAGAGCTTCAAAAGATTATGAAATCCTGATTTTTTAACATAATATGTTCTATGGTACATCCATGGAATTTTAATGAGTCCCTTGTTTCTGTCGTGGGGCTAAAAGTGATTAATATCCCCCATTTTTTGTACTATTACAGGTTTAGAAACCACTCTGAGTTGAAACTTCTAAAATAATTATATACTATTTTATACAACTGTGGATAGATAGAACAATTCTGATTTTCAAATGTAACTATAAAATAAAACTTCAAGAAAACTTTATTATTTTTTTTTTATTTATGCTGTACAGTTTAGTCCCTTCCCCGAACCCTGTCCCTCTTTACTTCCTTGGTCAGCCTGCAGAGAATAAGACTTGTATAATACATAATGATTAAAGTGAGGATTTTTACAATATTAAAATCTACTTAGAGACAAAGATAATTGTCCATCAGCCTATGGCATGATAATTATATTAATTTAGCATAAAATTTATCTCTAGCTTCTTTGCCGTCAAGGCAGAAAAGGAAATAATAACTGACAAAGTTTTCTTCACTGGAAAAGCTAAAAGCATATACACTCTTCAGAAAAGATAGTTGCCTTGCAATAAGTTAACAAAGAAATCATCACATATTTACTTGTAAATGAGCAACTATTTATGGAATTATTTTAGTGTCTCCTTCCCCCACTAGATTGTAAACTTCCTGAAGTCAGTGACCACATGTGTCTTGTTAATTCCCATAACCCCAGCTCCTAGAAAAAATAGTGGTTGAAATTGAAATGAAATGAAATCACGTGGGTTCTTACCCAAGAAAGACTGGCTAATGTAATAGGACATATATTCCGTGAATGTATTTATAGGAAGTCCAATTAGCATTCCTTATACTGTTGATTTTTTTTAATATTTATTTTCATTTTTTCAGCTTTTTTGAGATAGAGCTTTAAAGTGTGCATCATAACGAGCCGATATACATAGTGAAAGGATTTCTCCCATCTAGTTAAGTAACATATCCATCACCTTGAATATTTATCTTTGTGTGTGTGTGTGAGAATATTTATGTTCTACTTTCAGCAAATGTTATTTACGTAATACATTCTTAGCAACTATAGTCACCATGTTATACATTAGATCCTCAGACCTTATTCATCCTATAGTTGAAAGTTTGTATCCTTTTACCAACCTCTCTCTATAGCCAGCAACCCCAGCCCCTGGCAACCACTTTTTTTCTCTCTGTTTCTAGGGGTTTTACTTTTTTTTATTTTTTAAGATTTCTACATATAAGTGATACTGGGCAGTATTTATCTTTCCCTGCCTGGCTTATTTCACTTCTTATAATGCCCTTAAAGTCCATTCAAATTGTTGCTAATGGCCAGATTTTCTTCCTTCTCATGGCTAAATGATATTCCCCTGTGTGTGTGTATATATATCTTTATCTATTCATCCTTTGATGGACACCGAGGTTATTTCCATATCTTGGCTATTGTGAACAGTGTTGCAATGATCATGGGAGTGAAGATACCTCTTCAATATCCTATTTTCATTTCCCTTGGATAGATACTTAGAATTGGGATTACTGGATCAATTTGTAGTTCTGTTTTTAATTTCTTGAGGACCTTCCATGCCGTTTTCCATAGTGGCTATACCAATTTACATTCCTCCCAACAATACATAAGGCTTTCCTTTTTTCCACATCCTGGCCAACACTTTATCTCTTGTCTTTTTAATGATAGTCATTCTAACAGATGCGATGTATTATCTCATTGTGGTTTTGATTTGCATTTCCCTGTTGAGCACCTCTTCATGATACCTAATTATCACATATGTAATCTGCAAATATTTTCCTTCATTTCGTAGGTTGCCTTTTCATTTTGTTGATGGTTTGTTTTGTTTTTTGTTTTTGTTTTTGTTTTCTACTGTGCACATGTTTTCAGTTTGATATGGTTGCACTTGTTTATTTTTGCTTTTCATAACTTTGCTTTGGTAAAGCAGAAAATCATTGCCAGCACCAGTGTCAAGGAGTTTACCCTCTATGTCTTCTTCCAAAAGTTTTTACAGTTTCGGGTCTTATGTTCGAGTCTTTAATCCATTTTAAGTTGATTTTGGGGTTTGGTATAAGATAGGGGTCTAGTTTCATTCTTTTGCATGTAGCTGTCCAGTTTTCCCAACACCATTTACTGAAGAGACTTTCTTTTCCTCATTGTATATTCTTAGTTCCTTTGTCAAAAATTTTCAACCATTCATTATTTATTTCTGGGTTCTCTGTTCTGTTCTAATGATCTGTGTATCTGTCATTTTGCCAATACCACACTGTTTAACCACTTGAAGTTTGTAATATAGTTTAAAATCGGGAAGTGTTATACCTCCAGCTTTATTCATCTTACTTAATGTTGCTTTGGCTATTCAGAGCCTTTAGTAGTTCCAAAATTATTTTAGGATTGTTTATTCTAGTTCTGTGAAAATTGCCTTGGGAATTTTGATAGGGATTGCATTGCATCTGTAGATTGTTTGAAAAGTATGAACATTTTAACAATATTTTTCCTCAAATCTGTGAACACGGAATATCTTTCCATTTACTTATGTCTTCAATTTCTTTCATCAGTGTCGTATTTGCAGTGTATAGTTCTTTTACCTCCTTTGTTAAATTTACTTTTATTTTATTTTATGCTAAATATTTTATTCTTTTTGATGGGATTAAAATAGCATTATTTCCTTACTTTCTCTTATTGATATGGTTCCCTTTTTTATTGATGACCAATAAAAGCCTGTGAGGAATGGAGGAAAAATAAAAAGCAATACAGTAAATGCCTGTAATATAACATTAAATCATGATTCAGTGATGAGACTCATATAGAAGACAATTAATTTTTACCATAACTTACTACAACTTTACTATAACCAAAAATGGCCATTCACCCTTCACAGAGAAAAATTATATGGATCCTCATGCTTATCTAATGTAGATAATAGCCATTTATTTACTAAAAATCTATGAAGAAGTAAGAAGCATCATTTTAAAGAAAACAGTACACATTGTGTAGCAAATGTTACTGTTGTTTTTAGCAGAAGGGTCTCTATATTATTTGACTTTACTGAAGGTACAGTGTAGTACAAATAGTCTCTCAATTTAATTAGAAGGTTTGTAATGCAATGTCATTTTCATTATAGGCAGAATTTATGCATCCCAATATAACTTCCCATATAACATTGAAATTTCATTTTAATGCCATTTACCATAAAGCACAACCTGGAAAAAGCTAGGGATGTATTGGATCCCCTCCAAGGGGGCATTGGTGCTATAATCTCAAGATTGGGCCCTGTGGCTTGTTTTCCTCTATACACCCAACTACCCATCAATGTCTGACATATAGGCACTTAGAAAATGTTTGGACTAAACAATGGTATAAGTTTTTATTTTGTTTTTGTTTCTCTTTTATTTTCCCATGTGAGTGATTATTGAAGGGCTTAAAGCTGCATGCCTGAGCAAATTTCAAAAAATCTGCCATAGTGTTGTGAGTAGTGTTGGTTTTCCTTTCTTAGATGGAGACAAAAGAAAAATATGTAGGCTGTTGCATTTTTGTTTGTTTCTTTTAAAATCTTTTTAAATGTGAAAATATGTTAAAGATCAAATTAATGAACAGTGTCTTATTTCTTTTTTTTACCATACTTTTCCAAAATAAATGTGAATGGTGCATGACTCATTAAAATTATTTCTGTGGAATAGATATAGCTCCTTTCAATGAGAGTCCTATTAATACAAAAGCCATGAAGAAGGAGCAAATTCCATTTTTAACCAAATATACAGTTAAAATTGTTTCTTGTTCTTCCAGAAGCTTTTAACAATCATATTTTTTATGATCATTTTACCCAAAGGATTGAGTTCCTGAGAATAGTAGACCTCTCAACAGATTAGAAGAAAAACCTGCATTATCTTGTCATTTTAGTATTTGGAACCTAGCACCTGTATTTTTTTGAAAAGCATTTAAAGAATTTTTTAATTATTTTTTATTTTTTCATAATAGTATATTCTTTTCTCTGGAAAAGACAACATTTGAAGTTAAGTACCTATCTCAGAAAAGTGTCTGTATTTCATTTTTAATTCAATTCCGCATTGACTGAGCTCTCAACTATTTCAGAAGACTTTCCCAGTCAGTCGGTCAGTCAGTCAATAAATGTTTAGTACACACCTAGTATGTGCCAGGCACTGTTCTAGGCACTGCGATGGGACACAGCAGCAGACACAGCAAAGTTCCTGACCTGAGGGAGATTACATTTTAGTCAAAGCATATGGACAATTAATAAACAAGCCAAAAAAAAAAGCTAGTAAGTAACAAAACAAACAAATTATTTCAGTTGCTAGTTAAGTGTTGTGTTATGACAAACATTTAAGATGACAGTGGGTTGAAGAGTAGGCAGGAAGTGAGAGAGCAGTGTGACTCTCCTTGAGCTAATTGTTTTCCCCCTTTGAGGCTACTTGGTCCTGTTACCACTACTGCCCACTATTGAACTATTGAACAACATGCTTTTTTTGTACCACGGAGCAATATAATATCACCAACAGAGTCATTTTCTGTGGGAGAAGTGAATGGAAATACCCTAATCCAACCACACTCCTTGCCCCTTCCCTTGTGCAATGCTCACCATATGTAAAAGATGAAACTTCCCACCTGTTCACTACCACCAGCTAGCTACACAATGTGGTATTCCCTAAGACATGGAAGGAGAATCAGATGCTAGGCAGAAAGAAAACAAAAATCATGTGTCCACTATAGGCATTAAATAGAAATATTTGATGGTGACACCATGTTTAAATGGATAAAAGAGAGAGCATTAAGTTTTCTGTTACCAGTAAATTCTAACTGTAAAGCTGATCTGTAATTTGGTTCAATTCATTTTCTACTTTATATATTTTATACGTGATTATCCCTACATATATAGATGTATATAATATATACCTATAATCATTTATATGCAAATGATATAAACTAAAAAACAAGCTCTTGGAATATATCTAGAGAGTAAGGAACATAAAAATCTAATATCTCTGGTATGGAGGTTCCTCAAAAGTTAAAAATAGAAGTACCTTATGATCCAGCTATGGCACTACTGGGTATTTACCCAAAAAATACAAGAACACTGATTCAAAGGGATACATGCAGCCCTATGTTTATAGCAGCATTATTTACAGTAGCCAAGATATGAAAGCAACCCAAGTGTCCATCAGTTGATGAATGGATAAAGAAGATGTGGTGTGTATATATATATATATATATATATATATATATACACAATGGAATATTTTTCAGCTATAAAAAGGAGTGAAATCTTGGCATTTACAACAACGTGGATGGAGCTGGAGAGTATAATGCTAAGCAAAATAAGTCAGTCAAAGAAAGACAAATACCATATGATTTCAGTCATGTGTGGGATTTAAGAAACAAGAGAAGGCGCCTGGGTGACTCAGTCAGTTAAGCATCTAACTCTTGATTTTGGCTCAGGTCATGATCTCAGGGTCGTGAGATCAAGCCCCAAATCAGGCTCTACACTGGGCTTGTATCAGCCTGCATGGGATTCTCTTTCTCCTATTCCTTCTCTCTCTCCCCTCCCCAGCTCACACTCTCTCACTCTCTCTGTCTCTAAAAAACAAAGCAAACAAGCAAAGAAAAAAATGAGAGAGAGAGAGAGAGAGAAAATAAGAAACAGACTCTTAATTATAGAGAACAAACTGATGGTTACCAGAGGGTAAGTGGTTAGGGGAATGGGTGGAATAGGTCAGGGGATGAAGGAGGGCACTTGTCATGATGAGCACAGGGTGATGTACGGAAGTGTTGAATCACTGTATCGTACACCTGAAACTAATGTAACCCTGTGTGTTAACTCACTGGAATTAACTAAGAACTTTTTTAAAACCTTCATATCTGAATATTAGTTTTTCAGATTAGTATTTCCATTCAGTATTAATATTAATGGAAATTATTATTTCTGTTTGGACGGTGCTCTAGAATGTATAAAATATTTCCACATATTCATCTCATGGGATCTTCAAGAATAATAATATGAAATAGGTACAATTATTATCTTCATTTTATACCTGAAGAAACTGAGACTCAGCCTAGAGATTTGCACAGAATCATAAAGCCGGGAAGTGTTAGAACTAGGTGTCTGGGAGCTATGTCTGTGAGGCCGCTGTGCTTCTCACTACACTACAGCTACAAATAGTTTCAGGAGGAAGCAGACACAAAAAGGAGTCAGAAAGTTGATGGGATTGTGATTCTGATGCTATGGCTAATACAGCAGTGAGAAAGTCATCAACAGTGTCTTTTAATAACAGAAGGCTATAGGGATGAGAACAGAAAAATGGATCTCAGAATCAGTCTAAAAATTAATTAATGATTTCTAAAAGCAAAGTTTCTAAACAGTAAAGTGGCTATGATGAAAGTCTTGCACTTATCAAGGAAGAACTGATTTTTTTTTTAAAGGAGGGTTCTCATGCCAAGAGCATGTTCAGGTAATTCTGTGAACAAACAGGCGGGTAGTCAAGATGAGTAATAAATTTGGGGAAATGTGAGGATGCTAAAAGGAATGAGAACAATACAGTAGAAATATAATGATACCAAAGAAAGGAAAAAATACATTTCTCATGTGATGTTCCAAAAACTAAGCTTTCTAAAGTAGAAAGTACATTTCTGTGATCTATTTGGGAAAGGCAGTGTGGACATAAGGAAGGGAAGGTTATTTCAAGCAAAGAGAGACAGGTATCATAGCAAATGCTTCCCCAGCCCTCGCTGTTACTGGCTGGCATATTATTAGTGACTGAATGAACACAGAAAGGACCATCGGCTTCACCACAGGAGACCTCCAGATTTCTGCTCTTACATGAAGCCCTCGCTGTGGTCACCATAAACTCTCTTCTGTTGGACCTCTGGGAAGCTAGTGCCAAAAAGCATTTCAAGGAGGTTACTACCACAGAAAGCTGTTCAGAATCATTAGTTTTTTTTTCTTGTTTCCTAATTTTCTGAATGCTGCTAGATTATACGCTTTTCGAGGACGAAAACAGAAATGTCTCATTCACACCTAGCACAGTGCCTAGTATATAGGAGCAATTCTGTAAATGTTTATAGAACTAACTAAACTATTCTAAAATGCAAAATCAGGAGACCCTGAGTCATTCATTCATTCAGATACTCAACAAAAGCCAAAAACCTGAGTTTGAGGGGCGCCTGGGTGGCTCAGTGGGTTAAAGACTCTGCCTTCGGCTCACGTCATGATCCCAGGGTCCTGGAATCAAGCCTCGAATCGGGCTCTCTGCGCAGCAGGGAGCCTGCTTCCCTTCCTCTCTCTGCCTGCTTCTCTGCCTACTTGTGATCTCTGTCAAATAAATAAATAAAATTTTTTTAAAAAAAAACAAACTTGAGTTTGAATCTAGACACTGCTACTTGCCAATTCGGTAACTTTGGGCAGTTTGCCGTGTAACCTCTCAAAGCCTCAGTTTCCACATTCATGATTTAGAAGAACAGTTTCTGCCCTACTAACCACACTAGTTTATTAGAGGATATAATCTGAGAGTACATGTGAAGATAAACCAGAAGTTCTCAAGTTCTATACAAAAAAAGGGTCTTTAAAAAATAATAATAAAAAATAAAATAAAAGTGTCTTTTTTCTGTGGAAACAGTAGTGCCAAATGCTCCCGCGGTTAGCAGGTTTCTTGGTCAAACCTAAATGCTGGATTCCAGAAAGGTAAGCAGGCCTCTTATGAGCAGGTCTTCTCAATATCTTGCACTTAGAAGTGAGTCCTGATCCCAGGGTCCTGGGATCGAGCCCCGCATCGGGCTCTCTGCTCCCCATCTCTCTCTTCCTGCCTCTCTGCCCACTTGTGATCTCTGTCTGTCAAATAAATAAATAAAAATCTTTTTTAAAAAAAGAAAGAAAGAAAGCCTCCAGTTCATGTAGGTCATACCAAAACATTCCAGTAATACTAGTCACCCTCATTCTTCAGGCAGGACCATGTGGCAGGTACAATACTTGCACTTAACGTTTGTCATCTTCAGTGCTCATCACAAACTGCAAAGTAGGTATTACTGCTGTTAGTCCCATTCTTACAGATGAAAGCGAGACTACAGAACGTGCCTAAGGTCACAGCTTATAAATAGCATTTTACAATTAAGGAAATGCGCACTGAGAAACAAGTGACTTAGAACAGTATTTGCTCTTTCTTACTTTTCTCTCTTTTTTTTTCAGCCTGCTCCAACTCTAGCTGATATCTGTACTTCCTCTAGACCATAATTTTCCAAAGTGTGTTTTGTGAAACAGAAGTCCAGAAAACTATCCCAAGAAAACTCATTGGCCAAATATGTTTGGGAGATAGTGCACATTGAAATCCTCCCTCGTGGGGTGCCTGGCTGGCTCAGTGGGTGGAGTGTGCAACTCTTAAACTTGGGGTTGTGAGTTTGAGCCCCATGTTAGGTGTAAAGATTACTTAAAATAAAATCTTTAAAAAAAAAAAAGAAAGAAAAGAAAGAAACCCTCCTTTCTGTATGTCACAGTGCACATTAGCACACTGATACCTCCAAGCAAGGCTGCAATAACCTTTGAACATAACCTTGAATCAACAGCTATTGGTAGCGCACAAAGCCAGTGGTGCACAGAATAAACTTTAAGAAAAGTTAAATGTTGAATAAGCTAAACAGTAACTGCAGTAATTATTATGCCAATCATTATGCCACTACACCAAGAGACATGGAACACAATCCTCTCCATAAAATATATGTAAAATTATTGGAAATATACAGTCTGATAATTTTCCTAAATGTGTTCAACCAATTTTCTAGAGATCCTTCAAAATAATTCTTTCCTAACTGTGACAGCAACTGATATTATAATGAAAGATGACAGAAATTCAGGTCATTTTTTTCATGTAGGAAATTGTACTGTAGGGGCGCCTGGTGGCTCAGTGGGTTAAAGCCTCTGCCTTCAGCTCAGGTCCTGATCCCAGGGTCCTGGGATCGAGCCCCGAATCGGGCTCTCTGCTCTGCAGAGAGCCTGCTTCCTTTCCTCTCTCTCTGCCTGCCTCTCTGTCCACTTGTGATTCTCTGTCTGTCAAATAAATAAATAAAATATTTAAAAAAAGAAAGAAATTGTACTGTAATAAAGGAATGAATTCTATGGTACTGAAAATTATCATCCCAATTATTAAATATTAGTTTAAATTGGTGATTTTAAACCTATGTAATAAGCATTTCTACTTGGAGGAGAAGCCAGTGATAATCAAAACTACTTCTTTCCATTTCCTCTTCTAAAACCAGGAGAAGAATGAAGAACATTAATTCATTTAGTCCTATCAGACTAGGATTCTCCAATTACATAAGAGTGATTTAAAACTTTTGAGTGAGGCCAGTTTGGTCCCAGACTATATTTGAACTTCAAATACCTTTTGAATCAACCCAAATAAAAAATACTACATTTTCTCCTTTTATTCTTGGAAAACATTAGTACATTGCCTGTTTTTGTTACTTCATTGTCATATATTTTGTTAAAATGTCAGAGTTTAAATTATTATTATATGCCCATTAGTTCTGCTGCCTTGGGATGTAATGACTCATATTAGTAGTCTATGTAATAAAAAGGGTTGGTGAGTTTTTACTGAACTGTCCTTTTGGGACTATAATTTTTAACATTCTCTGGAAGCTTCACAAATCCTTCAGTGATAAAGTGCACATACAGTACTATCTTTATCATTGACCAGTTGTTAAGAACCAGAACTATCTATTCCCTGTAAATGTTGAATGTAACACCATGTTGATCTGACAAATTCCTTACTTGGAGAGTCACCAAGAATACCTGATTAGAATGTCACCATCTTATAAGCAAATAAGGTGATTTTGTAATCTTATTAACCGTAATTTTAGACTTTTCTCTGCAGCTTAGTAGATGAGTTCATTTTTTTTGAGGTAGAGTTACCAAACACCATCCAATTAATATAGACATATTCTTTTGCTAAATTTTAAATCATTGAGAACTATGAAAGAAGAAAAAAGGCAGTGTAGACTAATGAGCTATAATCTATCTCCACAGATTTTTTTTTTCACTTGTTCTTAAATTTCATGTAAATGCCATTTAGAGCATGTACTTTTTTGTGTTTGGCTTCTTTTACCTGAGATTCATCCAGATTGTTATATATATATCACTAGGTCATTCATTTTAATTACTAAGTAGTATCCATTTTATGCATATATCACAATTTTTATATCCATTCTCCTGTTGATGGACATCTGGGCTATGTCTAATTTTTTACCATTATGAATAAGGCTTTTTAAAAAGATTTTATTTATTTATTTGACAGACAGAGATCACAAGTAGGCAGAGAGGCAGGCAGAGACGGGGCAGGGAGCAGAGCAGAGAGCCCAACGTGGGCTCGATCCCAGGGACCCTGAGATCATGTACTGAGCTGAAGGCAGAGGCTTAACCCACTGAGCCACCCAGGCACCCTTATGAATAAAGCTTCTATGAACATTTTCTTAAATGCCTTTTTGTAGTCATTTGTTTTCTTATCTATTGGATCAATAGCTAATAATATGAGTGCTAAGTCATGAAGCAAATATATATATATGTTTATATTTATATATATATTTTTTTTTATTAAAATCTACCAAACATTTTTACCTAAGTGACTATACCATTTTGTAATCCTATGAGAGCTCTAGTTGAGTTGCTGCACATCCTCACCAACATTTGTGTTGTAGCTTTTCTAATTTTAGTTTGAATTGGAGTAACTAATCCATTTAGATTTCATGTAGCTATTAATATCATTATTTATGTCTCCCCTATTTGTCCAGGTTTTCTTGTTCTTTGGTTTTTTTTGTATTTTAATTGCTCTAAAAGTCATTTTAGTATGCCTTTTTGTGTTATTTTTTAATGGTTGCTGTAGGGATTAAGTGTTGATCTGTGCATCCTTACCATAGTCTACGTAAAATTAATATTATACATTTTCATATAAAATGTAAGGAGCTTACAACATTGTAATTCCATTTATCCTTCTATCCTTTTATTATTGTTGTCATGTATTTTATTTTATTTTAAAGTTTTATTTATTTAAGTAATCTCTACACCCAATATGGGGCTCAAACTCACGACCTTGAAATCAGGAGTCACATGCCCCTGTTGGCATATGTTTTAAATCCATGTACCCTAAAACCATAAAATACATTGTTATAATTTTTTCATTAAAGAGTCTATCGTAATAATAAATAAGATTCCATTGTATATTTTTTAATTAATGGAAGAAAAAATGGTCTTTATTTTTGCCCTTATGTTTACCATTTCCATTACTGGCCATATCTTGTAGATTAAAGTTTTATCTGGTATTCTTTCCCTCCAGCCTACAAAACTTCCTCTGGGATGTATGTCTTCTAGTGCAGGTCTGCTGACCACAAATTTTCCCTTTTATCACTTACTTGAAAATGTCTTTATTTCACCTTTTTTTAATATTTTAATTTCAGCATAATTAACATTATTTCACCTTAATTTTTTAATAGTTGTGAAAGGTTTTTTTTATTTTTTTATGTTCAGTTAGCCACTATATAGTAGTACATCATTAGTTTTTCATGTAGTGTTCAATGATTCATGAGTTGCATTTAACACCTAGTGCTCATCACAACAGGTGCCCTCCTTAATACCCACCATACAGCTGCCCCATAGTCCCCTTCTCTCTGAAACCCTCAGATTGTTTCCCCAGAGTCCATAGTCTCTCACGGTTCATCTCCCTCTCTGGTTTCTCCCTCTTCAGTTTTCCCTCCCTTCCTCTATGCCTTCCTCCATGCTATTCCTTATGTTCCACAAATGAGTGAAACCATATTATAATTGTGTTTCTCTGCTTGATCACTTTAATTTTTAAGAGATGTTTTTTTCCTATTTGGAAATAGAGTTCTGGGTTGATGAGGTTTTGTTGTTGTTTTATTTCAGTTTTTTAAAGTTGTCATTTCATTGTCTTCTGACTTCCCTTGTTAGTGATGAGAAATCGACAGTCCTCTGTATCATTATTCTGCTATATATATTGTGTGTTTTTTACTGCTGCTCCTTTCAAGATTTTTTTTTGATCTTTGAGTACTAGTAGTAGTCTTATTATGATGTGTCTGTGTGCTTTTACTTTTATATATCCTATTCAGCATTTGGTGGACTTCTTTGATTCATAAATGAATGTTTTTCACCTAATTTGGGATTCATGGATATTATTAATTCAAATGTTTTTCCTTCCCTATTCCCTTTTTCTTCTCCTCTGGGACTCCAATTGCACAAAAATTAAGTGGCTTTATGTTGTCTCACAGGTCACCAAGACTTTGTTTCTTCTTCTTCTTTTTTTTTTTTTTTAAACCACCTTTTTTCTTTCTGTTCTTCGGCTTGGATGATTCCTGTTGATGAGTTTTCAGTTCACTGAAGATTTCTTCTGCTTTAAAAAAAAAAAAAAAGGTTTCTTCTGCTTTCTCCAGTTGGGTATTAGTCCATCCAGTGAATTTTCCTTTCAGATATTATATGTTACAATTCTAGTATTTTTACTTGACTTTTTTCCTAAGGTTTTGATTTGTTTGCTAAAATATCTTTCACTCATTAGAGCCATTTCCTTAAGTTCTTGAACATATTTAAAATAGTTGCTTTAAAGTTTTGGTTTGCTAATTCCAATGCCTGGGTCATCTTTAAGCCCATTTCTATTGTTTTGTCCCACTATCCCCACCCCTTCACTTTGGATCAAAGTTTATGCTTTTTTTTTTTTTTCTTGCGTATCTAGTAAATTTTTATTATATGGACATTATGGTATGAGTTGTTGGGTTTTTGGATTCCGTCAATGACTGAATTTCTTCAGATGTGATTTTTGTACTTTCTTATGGTGAGTTTTCCCCTTAGTTTTAGGGTAAACCCTTAGACCTAGCACATTATCTTTATTCTTTCTGGGTTTCACAGTGGAAAGACCAAGTGTTAATCCCACTTCTCTAATCTGACAAGACTCAAACTCTAAACTTTCTCTTTCATGGTGTGTAACAGCTTAAATCTCTGTTCGTCTTATTCAACTTTCCAGTTGTAGTCTTCTACCAGCTCCTTGGAGTCTTCTCCCTGCAAACACAGTTCAGAATTCAACTGAAAAACTGAAAGTAATTTGTACACAGATTTTGAACTTCCCCCTCTGATTAACTCCTTCTTTTTACCTCCCAGGAATTTCCATTCCTGATTTCTGGCTGTTCTGGTATCCCCAACTCTATCTCTGGACACTTAAAGCCAATAACTGCAGCCTTTTGCTTGGATTCTAACCACCCTCTCCCTTACAGAAAGAATTCTTTTGGGTGAAGAGCTATCCAACTATTTGAAAGGTTTAATCTCCTTCAGTTTCTATCTGCTTTAGGTTGGTCTTCAGTGCCATCAAATAGCTGTATGTTAGAATTTGTCCAGCGTTTATCATTGTTCCCAATGGTTAACTAATTACTAGAACAAGAATCCTCAGTATGATACTTTTTAATGTATTTGTATTGAAATATGGTTAACTTTTATATTCTTTAAGTAATGCATTTTGTAAACCAACAAATATGTATGCTTATATAGGGAAAAAAATGTCTAAAATAATATATTCCAGTTTGTTATTTCAGGTTGGTAGGATTGCTAGTAATTTCCATGGGTTTTTTTTTTCTTTTTACTTATTTGTGTTTTCTACTTTTTCCTACAACAAATGTTGGTTAAATAGTAAAATCCTTTCTTTGCTCTCCTAGGCAAATGGTTTATTTATCTTTACTCTTTATAATATTTATCATGATTCTTTGTAATCTTTGATACATTTAATATTACAATTTCACTAGATTAAGTGTGTGAAATCCTAGCAGTGTATCTATATGGCAAACATTTCTTTTGCTGCTTTTAGGAATACAGAAATTGGGACAAATCAAAGTTAAATGGCTTATCTAGAATTTCATGCATATTGATAGAGTAGCCAGAAATAGATCTTAAATTTTAAGTCCCTCAGTTCAGCTGTGTAAACTATTTCCAGGCCATTAGCAACAATGTATGCAGTTAATTCTGTATTTTCTAATGGGTATGAAAGAAAATTGTCATAGTTGACTATAAACCTCAAACATTTTAGAAACTTGACTTAGCCACTGATTTCAGTATCCTCTCCATCAAATAAATATTTTACTAGATTTCCTAGCTAATAGAATACTTGACTGATTTTTAAATTTTTAATTCAGATAACCTTCCAAAAGCTAACAAGAAAATCCCAGGAAGGCATGCTTTGAAATAGTCAGGAATTTTCTTCTTTCTGAATTGCAAGCTTCTTTATAAAATGGAATCAAATGGATGTTTGTTACTCACTGGTAGATATATAACCTTAAACAGGAATATTTTAATCATATTCGTATGTTTTTAAGCAGATAATTGACTAAAACTATCAGACCTTAGTAATAGAATTAGTGTTGTCATCCTAAATTTTCAAATTAAAACCAAATGAAACTGTCTTTTAAACATCTGTAAAAATGGATGGAAATAAAAGGAAATAATTATTAAACCTTCATAGTTTTCATTCTGTGATCCTGGACTAGATTCTGTACTAGACAGTAAAAGTGCCGTATGGACAATTGGCAAAATTGGCAAACAAATGGTAGAATAAAAAAGTATCCTATAAATGTAAAATCTGAATGTGATAACTGCAGTTGTGTAGGAGAATTTCATTGTTGGTAGGAAATACATACTAAAAGGCATGTTATTAGCAACCTACTCTCAAATAGTTCAGAAAAAAATTTATTTGTGTATATGCATGTGTATGTATGTATGTATACAAAGTGAAAGAGTAAATAATGAAAACAAATATGACAAATAATTTTAAAAATGGAAATCTGAGTTAAAGGTATTTAGGAGCCAGCTGTGTTATTTTTGTGACTTTTTTGTGACTCTGAAGTTATTTTTTTTTATTTTATTTATTTATTTTTAAATTTTATTTATTTATTTGACAGACAGAGATCACAAGTAGGCAGAGAGGCAGGCAGAGAGAGAGGAGAAGCAAGCTTCCCGCTGAGCAGAAAGCCCGATGCGGGGCTCGATCCCAGGACCCTGGGATCATGACCTGAGCTGAAGGCAGAGGCTTTAACCCACTGAGCCACCCAGGCGCCCCTCTGAAGTTATTTTTAAAGCAAAGTTTATTTTTAATTTTAATACTTCTGGGTTCATTTTCTTTTTTTTTTTTTTTTAATTATTTATTTATTTGACAGAGAGAGATCACAAGTAGGCAGAGGCAGGCAGAGAGAGACGAGGAAGCAGGCTCCCTGCCAAGCAGAGAGCCCGATGCAGGACTCCATCCCAGGACCCTGAGATCATGACCCGAGCCGAAGACAGAGGCTTAACCCACTGAGCCACCCAGGTGCCCATGGGTTCATTTTCTTAGCATACATTCAAATCAGTGCTTTTCATTTCTCAATCTAAAACATCAAAATCATATCACTAAACATAACTTATCACTAAATTTTATGATATTTTTAATAAAAGAAAATTTGGAACTTGAACTGCTAACCAAAAGAATATCTTCATGTTTGAATTTACTTGCAAAATTGTGATGATCTTAGGTTCGTAGAAATAGAGAAAAAATACTGACTGAACAGAACAATTTTTATTAAGAATGACATAGTTACAAATGAATTTTATTTCCAAAGTTGTTTTAAATGATAATTGTCCATAAAAATATCCACTCAAATTGTGTATGTTTTCCACCATATGTAACACTGTAATTAAGCATCTGTCAACATTTCTAGCAGTTTTAAATTTGTATAGTCTTGCTCTGGGGTGTAAAACTTCACTACTTATATGGTTTAACCAGGGACTTCATTAAAAAGCAAGATTTGTTTTCTTTCTTTTTGATAGGTTACTGAATAATACAAGAATGACTGTCACTATATAGATTAAGAAATATGAAGATTAGGGGCGCCTGGGTGGCTCAGTGGGTTAAAGCCTCTGCCTTCGGCTCAGGTCGTGATCCCAGGGTCCTGGGGTCGAGCCCCGAATCAGGCTCTCTGCTCTGCAGGGAGCCTGCTTCTCCCTCTGCCTCTGCCTGCCACTCTGTCTGCCTGTGCTCGTTCGCTGTCTCTCCCTCTCCTCTGACAAATAAATAAATAAAATCTTTTAAAAAAAAAAAAAAAAGAAAATGGAAAAAAGAATCTTGAACCAAAATGTCTTCTAAAAGTCTGCATTGGGATACCAGCGATACTCTCCTTTTCCCACTTAACCTACTGAAATGAGAAGTAATGCAGTAGGGCTCATTACTTTAAGAACAAAGTAAGGGATCAGCTGCCTTAAACTGGAACCAGGTATTGGCTTATACCCTAGTAACCCTGTGTTATAGACCTTAATAGTCTGGCATTTGGACTCCACTCTTTCAGTGGATATTTATGCAGAGGCTTTTAGGTGTCAGGCATGGCCCTAGGCATAGGAATAAAGAATGAACAAAACGAAGGCACCTTCCTTCATAGAGCTTATGTTCTTATTTACTGGCACTGTGACCTTTCGCAAGCACCATAACCTCTTCAGACTGCAGTTTTTCATCAGCACAATGAGGGCAGCACCATCTGCTTTGCAAAAATTATTCCCAGATTTATATGAACTAGTGTGATAAGGTGCTTGGTCCAGTGCCAGGAACACAGGAAATAGTCAATTTTAATTTTAATTTTTTTAAAGATTTATTTATGTATTTGAACGAAAGAGAGAGAGCACGAGAGAGAGGGAAAGGGAATCTGAAACAGACTCCGTGCTGAGCTCAGAGACGGAGGTGCGTCTCAATTCCACAACCGGGAGGTCATGACCTGAGCCAAAACTAAGAGTCAGATGCTTAACTGACTGTGCCACCCAGGCACTCCTTAACTTTTGTTTCTTAATGGTGATAATAGTTACTAGGAATACATATTACAGCTGTACTACAACTTTAAACTTCCTACTTAAAAATGAATTTTTAAAATCCTCCACATTCTGTGGGCTATTTTTTTTTAAGTACTCGGCCCAGCATGAGGCTTGAACTCATGACCCTGAGACCAAGAGTTGAATGTTTCACCAACTGAGCCAGCCAGGGCACCCCTCTATGGGCTATTTATTAGTAATGATACGTAGCTACAGTAATACCTAGGCTGAAAGTTTTACAGATGTGCTCTCCCATATAAGACCTTTATATTTACTTATTCATCGGTTAAAATGAAGTGAGAATTTTCTTTTTTTTTTTCTTTTTTTTTTTTTTAGCAAATCTTGGCCTTTTCTCCCCACAGGCACTCCCTTAGCCCCTATTTCTTATGGAGGAAATATCTATTCAGGCACGTAACCTAGTTGGACTTTATAACCTCTGGGGTAGATATTAAAGCATATTGATGACCCCAAAATAGCAAACATAAGGAAATTAAAGTATTACCAGAAAACATGAGGGCAACTCTAGACTAGGAGGTTGAAGATAACAACCTCAGGCTTTCTGTTGCTCAAATGTTACAGAGCAAAAATATAGATAATACAATTATCAAAAAAATAAGAGAGTTGTATAAAGGAGATACAGCCTATCCATTCCTTTAGATGGGATTAATTTTTCTCTTGAAGAAGCCAGACTATTACAGACTATCAGGTCACCTGAAACACGTTATTTGCATGTCCTTTGGGTGATTTCTCCCAAGTTGCTCTGTAGTGTTGTAGCTTAAGTCTTGCACTAAGGGCATAAGTATAAAAACAGCTGTATCTCATGCCTGGTTTGCTTTTACCACCTAGATACAGTACATCATCAACAGCTGTATAACCTTCTTTGTATTGGTTAATAGGAAGCTCAGTCAAATTTTGGTCATCCCCCATCAGTTGTACAAGTCTTTGTACTAGTCAGCCTTGTGTATTCATCTCACCTTCTCCCTGCCTTTATCCTGTTTTTCTAACTCCTTTTACTCTTCACTCCTTTTTCTTCTCTTCTGCGATAACATATATATACAAGTCATCTTGGATCTCAGATGCTTTTTTCATCTCAGATGCTTTTTTTAATAACAGATATGGGTAAGTAACTATTAAACAAGCAAAAGTAACTTTGCTACTATTTTCTTACATAATGATATTATTAAAATTTTTCACTATTAAATCACTGTAAAGGCATATAACTTTTAACCCCTCTTTTCAAATTTGTAAATGTATTTTTCTAGTACATGGGTTTTAGCATTCTTTATTAATGGGACTCAACGCAGTTTTGTCTTGATAATGTAGGTTTTCCTTCATTTGCAACTTCTTTTAAAAAAATTCTTTAAAAAAAAGTTCTTAAGAAAAAACTTTCTTAAAAAAAAACTTCATTTTTAATAGATTCTCTCCACCTATCAATGATACCCAAAGGACAGATTTGAGATTCTTTGGGAAGTAATGCCTATCCATTGCTACTTTAACAAGATCCAAGTAACAATTCTCACCCTGATTTTAAAATACTTGGGGGGATGGGGAGCCTGGATGACTCAGTCAGTTAAGCACCCAACTCTTGATTTCGGCTCAGGACATGATCTCGGCTCAGGACATGATCTCAGGATCCTAGTCTTGAGCCGCACTCAGTGTGGAGTCTGCTTAGGATTCTCTCTTCTGCTCTCTCTGCCCCTCCCCTAGCTCAGACTCTCTCTATATAAAATAAATAAATAAAAATTTAAATAAGTAAATATTGGATGGGGGGAGCCTGGGTGGCTCAGACGGTTAAGCATCTGCCTTCAGCTCAGGTCATGATCCCAGAATCCTGGGATCGAGCCCCCCATCAGGTTCCCAGCTCAGGTGGAAGCCTGCTTCTCCCTCTCCCACTCCCCCTGCTTGTGTTTGCTCTCCTGCTGTGTCTCTCTCTGTCAAATAAATAAATAAAATATTTTAAAAAAATAAATAAATATTGGGGGAAAGGACTTTTTAATTATATTTATAATTAAATTAATAATGTTACTTAGAACCAGTTTACAAAACAAAGAAGTGGGAATAATATGTACTTGTCAAATTCTGTAACACATGTAAAAATATATTCTCCATCCATTACAGCATCTCACACCTCAATTAAAAGTATCTACAAACCTAGGGGCTCCTGGGTGCTTCATTCAGTCAAGTATCCAACTCTTGATTTCTGCTCAAATCATGATCTCAGTGTCCTGCTTCACTGGGCATGGAGCCTGCTAAGATTCTCTCTGTCCCTCTCCCCCTCCTCTCTCTCTTTCTCTCTCTCTCAAAGAAAGAAAGAAAGAAAGAAAAGGTAAGGAAAGAAAGAGGGGAGGGAAAAGAAAAGAAAACGAAAGAGAAAGTTTTTACAAACCCAGAAGTAAATTTAATTCCTGAGAAGTTCCATGAACAATAATAAAAGATTTCAGCCTCACAGTCTTCTGGACAGTTGCACAAAAATCTATATAGAAAGCCCAATTAGAGTTTTAAATTTTTTTAGGATAAAGTTTGGCATAAGTGCAGTCAGGATTACAATTATGAATAATTTTCATAACTCTTTCTAGTAATTATTAAGCCATATCTTGTTCTGTTCAATCTTTATTGTAAATCAGTCCCTAGTGGAACTTATTTTAAGTGCTCATGAATTTTCCCTATCCTGGTAATCTGAAATATTATGTGGTATTTAGTAATCAGTCCTGGTCTAATATGTTTCCATGTCATTCTAAACTAGTCCATAGTAGGAAATTTACTATGTTTACATATTTGTGAATATCTATATTTAACTAAAATCAGTGCATCTTTATCTTAATGGAAGGTGTCTTTCTTTATGTATTAATCCTGTTGTGTCAGTAAGTTCAGGATCCTCTAAAGATTCCTCCCATGTACAAGGCAGTTGCATCCTGGGATTTTTTTTTTTTTTTTCTTAGATACTCAGAGGGGAAATCTTTGGGGAAGAGAACTAGTATTAGTTTTACCAGACAGCATGAGGGCAACTCTAGACTTGGAGGTTGAAGGTAACAAAAATAGTCTATTTTTACATTACTAACTAGGATGAAAAGAAATCACATTGTTAGGAACATAAGTGACACTCTAGAAGCTTTCAGTGTCTGTTTTAAGTTAATAGAAAGCTTTCATGACCAACAGTCAGTAACTAGATGACATTACCTGACAGAGATAGGTCTTTTTTAAGTCTAACATCAAGAAATCAATCAAAATAGAAAATGTGGTCATTTCATGCCAGCTTTATATTATTTATAATAAATATTTTATTCATCTCAGTAGTTAGTGGTATAAATACATTTGAGGCTATTTTAAAAGTTTTACTTAATTTATAACTGGAGGAAATAAAAGCTATAAGAATAAGAAAAAAATGAAGTTTTTCACATATGATGTGATCATTTATATAGAATATTCAAAACTGTAGATAAATCTTTTTGATGAAATGTATAACTTAGCAAGGTTGCTGGATACAAAATCATTATACAAAAGTCAATTGTATTTCTGTATGCCAACAACAATAGTTAAAGGTCTATTTATAGTAAGTAGTATCACCAAATATGCAGTACTAAAAAGTAAAGCTAAGAAATATATCATGTTTGAAGATTCAGTGACTCAGCATAGTAAAGATGTTATTTCTCTCCAGATTGGTGTACAGGTTTAACATAATTCCTGTCAAAATCCCAGCAAGATTTTTTTTGTAGGTATAAACTTCTAGAATCCGCAAGACCACTGTCACTTCTGATACCAGTTGCAACTTGGTGTCCCTAAGACTACCTTCAGGTTTGATCATTTGCCAGAAATACTCACAGAACTCACTGAAAGCTGTTCTACTCACAGTGACAGTCTAGTATAGCAGAAGGGTACATATGAAAATCAGACGAGGAAGAGACATGTAAGGCATAGTGTAGGAAAGTTCCAAGGATGAGTTCCCAGTGGTCCTCTTCAAGTCAAGTCACAAACAGTGCTGTCTTCTTTTAGCAACAGTGTGTGAGAAGACACACAGAGTATTGCAAATCAGAGAAGCTCATCTAAGCCTTGGTGTCCAAGTTTTTCCTGGAACTCAGTTACATTGACATGGCTGACCATCTGGTGGTACAATGACTCTGAAAAATAGTGGGGCATTAAAAACTAAGCATGTAACTAATATAGATCCAGCAGGTGCACTCTTGAGCATTTATTCCAGAAGAATGAAGATTATTGCACACAAAAATTTGTCCATGAATGTTTATAGCAGCTTTATTCATAATAACCCCAAAACTGGAAACAACCCAGAATAGTTAAACAAACTGTAGTACATCCATACCATGGAATACTACTCAGCAATCTAAAGGAACAAGTTCTTTTTTTTTTTAAAGATTTTATTTATTTATTTGACAGACAGAGATCACAAGTAGGCAGCGAGAGTTGGGGGGAAGCAGGCTCCCCGCTGAGCAGAGAGCCCGATGTGGGATTCAATCCCAGGACCCTGGGACCATGACCTGAGCTGAAGCCAGAGGTTTTAACCCACTGATCCTCCCAGGTGCCCCAGGAACAAGTTCTTGATGCAAAACAATCTGGCTAAATCTCCAAAGAACTAAGATGAATGAAAAAGCCAATCCCAAAATATTATATACTGTATAATTCCATGTGTATAACTTCCTTAAAGTGACAAAATTATAGAAATGGAGAACAGATTAGTGAGGGAGGGGCCGGCAGAGAAGTGACAGGGCTATAAAAGGGCATGTGAGTTATATTCGTGATGATGGAAATGTTCTGTATCTGAACTGGAACACTCTCATATTATATGGTTTTAAAAGGTACTACTATTGAGGAAAAGTATAAAAGGGGCACTGGATGAATCTGTTATTTCTTACAAGTGTTTATGAATCTAATTATCTCAAAATTATCTCAAAATAAAAAGTGTACTTAATAGCTTAATTAATCTAAAAATGAAGTTCAAATTCTCTATGGAGAAAATGATAAAGCCTCATTAAGAAGCATTAAAAATGACCTAAATAAGTGGCAAAATATATAATTGTCATTGATTAGAAGACTCAGTATCGTAAATATATCAGTTCTCCCCAAATTGGCCTATAGGCTTTAGTATAATTCCAAATAATTTAAGTGGCTTGGGCAATCTATAATGATTACTTTACTACCTCCTCCTTCCTCTCTGCTCTCTTCCTCCTTCTGTTGGCTGCAAAACAAATGTATCTGCTTTTGAAAGACTGACAAAACAATACAAACAATGGTGTGGTTACAAAAGTTCATATAGGGGACGCCTGGGTGGCTCAGTTGGTTAAGCTGCTGCCTTTGACTCAGGTCATGATCCCAGCGTCCTGGGATCGAGTCCCACATCGGGCTCCTTGCTCGGCAGGGAGCCTGCTTCTCCCTCTGCCTCTGCCTGCCTCTCTGTCTGCCTGTGCTCGCTCTCTCTCTCTAACTAATAAATAAATAAAATCTTTAAAAAAAAAAAAGAAGAGTAAAAAAAAAAAAGTTCATATAGTAGTTTATCTATGTATTCTGAATACCAGTAGCACTTTGCTTTCCAAGTTCACAAGTTTTTACTGCCATGATCTTCTGTAGGACTCCTTTTCCCTAATTTCAAAGTGGGAATTATTATTAAGATAGTGCAAAAACCACAGAAAAGTCTTATGATTCTATGCTTTATTATATTTTAATAGCATTTAATAAGTATCAGTTTTCTGGTGAATTCCGTTCCAGGCAGTTGTTTATATAGCAAACATCTATTAATCCTCAACCATGATTTCTGGGATAAAATGTTTTGAAGCATTACTCCCCCCCACCAAAGGATATGGAGATAAAGCAAGGTATTTTTCATACATGAAATAACTAGTGGGGCGCCTGGGTGGCTCAGTGGGTTGAGGCCTCTGCCTTCGGCTCTGGTGGTGATTCCAGGATCCTGGGATCGAGCCCAGCATTGGGCTCTCTGCTCAGCAGGGAGCCTGCTTCCTCCTCTCTCTCTCTCTGCCTGCCTCTCTGCCTACTTGTGATCTCTGTCTGTCAAGTAAACAAAAACTTAAAAAAAGAAAGAAAGAACTAATTAAGCAAAACAGGTAGATGACAGTACAGTATACACTATGTACAAAATACCGAAACATAAAGGAAGTAGCTACTATGGGGTAAAGCTAACCAAAGACAGCTTATTAGAGGAATAAATATTTAACTGGATCTTAAAGCAATTCAGACATACATCTTCTGAATTTTTTTACTATTTCAGTGCCCTATTAATTTGTAAATATTGACTATACTTGTGCAAAATGTCTGTGTGCCTTTGGCCTATTACAACCTCTCTTAACTTTAGATTTCTTACCTATGAAATGAAACTGTTAGATAAAATTTTATCCAGGGCCCTTTCCACGTCTTTACTTTTATATTTGGTATGTTTCTGTCTGCATCTAAATTTAGATCAAGCCAACTACATCTTGGGAATACAAGCTCTCGAACAATTGCAGTTAAAATTTTCTAAGAGTTCTCAGTTCTGACACTTATCTAAACCCCTTTTTGATGCGAGCAAATTGTATTTACTAGATAAGCACAACAATTTAGGGAAAGAGATCTGGAAGATACTTGAGTATTTGTCAGTGCTTATCAACTAGTCGCTAATGGACTGTGTATCATCACCTCATCAATTTTTTGAAGAGAGCAAGGAAAACATTGTACTTCCTTCAGCTTTTAGTTATAGAGTATCCAACTGTCATTATATTCCAGTTTTAGAGGAATTTATTTCTTAACTGTAAAAGCTAACATATACTTTAACATAAGGTATATTTATCAATCTGCATTAAAAATGAGTAAAGTTTGATCCCAGCCTCTTCAGAACTTTACAATGATAATTTCTTCTCTGGCTGAACTTCAGAATCACAGATGTCCAGTCCGTGAGATTTTGAAAAGTTTTTAAAATTGTCAGTTGAGCAGGGCCTGGGAGGATAGGAGATACTTATAGAAGAATTGAGAAATACACTGAGAAAAGAAGCCTGGAGCCAGATAATAGAAAACTTTAAGGAATTTCTACTTGATTTAATAGGTTATGGAGAGCTGTTGGATATTTTTGAACAGAGAAAGAGGCATATGACACAAATGATACTTTAGAATTTTTCATCTGGTAGCAAGTCAGGTACAAAATAAAGGAGAGGTTGAAGGCAATGAAATGAGTTAGGAGAAAGTTTCAAAAACCTAAATGATGGGTCGTTAAATCTAGAGTGATAACAGAGGGATTGGAAAGGGAGGGGAGATTGGAAAAACTTCGGATCAGAAGACCACAAACAAGGGAGGAGAAAAAAATGAAAGTTGGGTGAGAGCCTTTGAGCTGGAGTAGTTAAGAGAATGTTGTGTCCATTCATAGAAATGAAAATCTCAGTGGAAATGCCTGCTTGGAGAGTAAGCCCAGCAGTTTCCTCTGGACTGCTTGCAGAAATGCAATGCTGTGACAGCATATTCTCCCTCCCAGTACCTTCCCACCACACACAACAGTACTTCTAAGGGCTGAGAACGCAGAGATATCAGCAAAAATCACAAGGGCAAAATTGTTAGGGAAATGCTTTTTGCAGTTCAACTCCATTTTGTATTCAGTTCTTGGAAATATTATTTTATGGGTCTCTTTCAACTCTTACTGCATATTACTATTACTATATCATTAATTTATTTATGTGAACTAGCAGTAAGGGGATTTTATACTCTGCAGTGTGTAGAGGAGTGTGCCCGGGAGAATGCTCTAGAGGTGGGTGGAGTCGATAAATACAATCAGGATGAATGTAGTCCTTCATTCTAACTCCCCATAATCCATTCACCATTCACTTACCACCCTGTATTCTCCTTTATAACACAAGTCAGATTTCATTCTCCTCTGCTCAAAAATCTGCAAACAGCCCCTTCACTGCACTTGGAATAAAATCCAAACCTTTCACTATGGCCTTCGATACCTCCTGTGGCTTGGGGGCTGCCCACCTCTGAATCATCTTCTACCACTTCCCCCCCTGACGCACAGTGTTCCAGTCACTCTAGTGTTTCAGTTCCTCAACTGTGAGAACGCTTTCCTCCTCAGAACTCCTGCTCCCGCTCCTCCAGAACTCTCTCAGCCACTGCACTCTGCCCCCAGACCTTTGTCTGCCTTGTCATTCAGGTCTCAGGTCAGAAGTCTTCACCTCCTCTAAATTGATGACTATCTCCCCTCATCCCACCTCATCTGCCTTCCTCTTTCTCTTCACACCCCCTTGCAGTGTTTTCTGCACAGTGTTCTGACTCTCAGAAATGGTCATGTTCCCTGGTTTACTTGTTTATTGTCTGCCAACAGCACTAGCATATATTCTATAAGAATGGGGCATTTTGGTATCGTGTCCACCACTGCATAGTGCCTGACATACAATAAATACATGTACAAATGTATAAATTAATCAATCAGTCACAGAACCTCTGGAAAAACTATCTGTCCACAAAATATATTATTTAGAGTGGACTCCATGATTGAGAGAGGAGGACCACAAAAAGATTTGAATATTTCAACTAGTAAAGTGTTTGGTTTGGCTTTGAAATAAGGGAAGTGGTTTGTAGTTCATTCCCTTTCTCCCTCACTTCCTCCTCTCTCCCCAGCTCCTCCCCTTCCCCAGATACATGCAGAGTCAAACTAGCAGCTGTAAGTCATAGGTATCTTCTAGGAACAGACAGAGAAGCCAGGAGAAAGGGCAACCTGACACGATACCTGTCAGGTGGTACCTGCCCTGTTGGGCAGAGCGCTGTTTTAAAATGGAGTCCAGGGGTTCTTGGGTGGCTCAGTGGGTTAAAGCCTCTGCCTTTCACTCGGGTCATGATCTCAGGGTCCTGGGATCAAGCCGCATCAGGCTCTCTGCTCAGTGGGGAGCCTGCTTCCCCCTCCCTCTCCACCTGCCTCTTTGCCTGCTTGTGATTTCTGTCTGTCAAATAAATAAATAAAATCTTTAAAAACATAAAATAAAATAAAATGGAGTCCAGAAAATAGATAGATAAAGAGAGAGAGAGGAAAGAAAGAAAGAAAAGAAAAGAAGGAAGGAAGGAGTCCAGTAAAGCTCTTCGCTGGTGATTGTGTTGGAAATAATAGAATTAAGAACCTGTACTTACAGAAATAACTATATTTTTGGTTCTGTGCATTCCTTTGTTCAGGAATTCAAAAATTTGTGCAAATTTGTGCAAAAATGCACAAAAATTCCTTTGTGCATTCCTCTGATCCTCTTACAATCCCTTAGTAAAGTTACTTTGGAAAATGACAAAGGGAAACTGGTAAAAGGGAGCATTTGCCACACCTAGGCTCAAATTTTAAAGGGAAACAGTATCCCTGGAGGTCAGGCCTTATGGCAACAATAGTAGTAGTACATGGGACAAGAATTAAAATCAAAGAAAGCACTTCTACACCAGCTGTCTGGGTTTGATAGGCAATTGAAGCAATAAAAATGTATTCATTTTTTATTGGTTAGGCAGTTGATTAGAAATAGAGGTCTTCTAGGTTTAATGCCAGAGAACCACAGCTACTGCAGGCTGTCTACTCTGCCCTAAGAGTAAGTCGGCTGCCCAGAGTTGTTTCCTAGGTCTTAAGATGCCCTATGCCGTACCCACCCCCACTTCACTCCCTACCCAACCTCCAGCTCCTCTTCCAAAGATGAGAGATCTAGAAAAGAAGCTGAAGGAAAGGACAGGATGCCCAGAAGCTGCAAGTGACTCAAAAGTTTCTACCACTGAGTTTCTGTCTTTGTTTCAGCCTGTCTCTTATTTCTGGTTAAGCTTGACAACTTGCCTTCAGGCCTCAACAATTCAGCTTTAACCAGTATTGCATTTTCCATACAATGGAAAGAGATTTGCCTATTTCTTACACAATTTAACAAGACAATGCAACATGTTTAGTAAGCTACTCTCAGCCTTTCCCTCACACAGTCACAATGAACAGTCCACCCCACTCCATTTACCACCCCCCAGCAGTGGCTGAGTCTCATACTTCTGGTTTCTAACTTGGGAGAGTCTCCATTAGGAGCCCTTCTCTGTCCAAATATTGGTAAGTTGTGAGGGGGAGGGGTGGTTAATGATGTTCTCCTTAGGAGCTCTAGAATTCATTTTAAAATGAATTTTAGTAGTTACATTTTATTTCTTTTTAGAAGGCACATTATTTTTCAGTGCTCTGATTTTTCTCTAATTCTTTATAACTCTCTAAAAATAACTGCTGGTGAGCTCATAAGTTCATTAGTTAATCCCAGTGGGACTCAATAATGCATATTACAGACCTCTTGATTTTTATAAATTAGATTTTCTCAAGAATTCCCTTACCTGTTATTATCAACATAGCTATATTGACAGGGTCTTCATTACTTCCTAATTGCCCATATTCCTTTTTCTTGTTAAAGATCAATTTTTAAAATCAAACCTTGTCATTTTGAAGGTATCATAGACATGTTATCTTGTTAATATTAATGTTTCATATCTTTCTAGGTTTTTTTCCTCTCCTCCTTTATCTTAGGAAACAAAATGTTTTCATTACCCATTGCTTTAAAAAGGAAAACTTTTTATGTGTGAGGGAGGGAATTGGAGATTGTCAGTGAGAGAATAGGGACACATGCTAGTTTCCCATGCCCCAAAACAAAGACATAAAAATTATATTTTGTATTCAGTAGTGACTCTGTCAACAGTTACATTCCCTATTCCAAACCAGACTGTAAAATGCAAATTATGCATAGATTGTTGAAATTATTCCGTGACCTTTTGGTCTAGGACCATGTAAAATAAGGCGACCAGCAATAATTAGAATAGCAAATAGCTGACCAAGAAATTCTTCTAAATTGTCTCTTTGGTGAGAACTTAGACTGTCCATTATTATACTGGTAAACCTCATCTCTGGCAAATTGTATGTGTGTGTGTGTGTGTGGTATCTGTGTCTGCAGTGTGTGTGTGTGTGTGTGTGTAATATCACTTGAAGGATGATTATTTGCTTTCCCAGACATTTCTTCACTTTATTAAAGATTCATTGAAGAGGTAAATAACCCACTTCTTCCTTTAAAGAAGTTCTATTTACAGAAATTCTATTTACATATAAGTTTTTAAGACATCTACAGCATAAAATGAGGTACAGCTTCAGACTAGTCTACATCTGCCAAAGTAAACATCAGGATTTTGGCTGCTAACTCACTAGCATATTTTGGCATAGTTTTTGCCCAAAAAAATGTAAGCACTAAGATCAAGTGAAGAGGAGTGTGGACAAGGCAGACTTGTAAGAAACACTTGGATTGAAGTCATCACAGGAAGAAGTAAAGGGAATAGACAAGACAGAAGATACAGCAATGTTTTTTTCTCTCTTATCCTATTCTTTGAGCATTCCACTCTCAGTGCTATTTCCAACCATTTTTTGTTTAATTTCTAAATGCTATTATATAAATGTAGCCTCCCTCTTTCTCAGTTCCATTACAAGACACTTTTTTAAAATATATAGTCTTTGGGGAAAACAAATGACACATTTTAGCAATTTGATCTTTCTCATATGATATAGTCTCATACTTCATACTTTAAGTTCCTGATCCCTTTGACCATTTGTGCTATCTTTACCACTTTGAAATTTGCTACAGTTCATTTTTTTAAAACAGGTATAGGTAAAGGATAAATATTCAATGTAGTATTTTATGGAGGATCTCCTGTCCCTGCCTTTTGGTTATTTTGCAGTGAATAACATAATTGACAAACAATATTTATGGAAGAAACATTAAGAGAAATAAAAGGCATTCTCTGCTCTGTATAGGCTAAAAAAGACAGAGTGGGGTTCAGATTATAGGGAAAATTAATCTATATTATAATTTTAAAAAGAATTAACTATTCGGGATGCCCGGGTGGCTCAGAGGGTTAGGCCTCTGTCTTTGGCTTAGGTCATGATCTCAGGGTCCTGGGATCGAGTCCCGCATCGGGTTCTCTGCTCAGCAGGGAGCCTGCTTCCCCCTCTCTCTCTCTGCCTGCCTCTCTGCCTACTTGTGATCTCTCTCTCTGTCAAATAAATAAATAAAATCTTTAAAAAAAATTAGCTATTCATTTTTATTTAAGCTGACACTGATCATCTAAATACCTCCCATTAAAACATATATTACATAGTGCTTTTACTATCTTGAAATTAATTCTAAAGAAAACATGATCTACCTACTTAGAAGATAGCTAAATTATTATAATGCTTTAGTTAACACATAGAAGGAATAAAAGAAAAGTAACTCATAATAAAAATAATATGCATATCAACATTTTAAGTGCTCTAGAAATTCTACATAAGAAGACATAATATAGTAGTCAGTTACTTAGTCTTGTACATAAAATCACCGTGGATTCAACAGCTACAAATGCAGGCTGATGCAGGTGTGCTTATTGGTGACTCAACTTTCATGGGCAGTGATACCATCAGTGATGAGATTTTTTTCCATAGGGTAAACCATTCTTGGTAATTATATAAACCACTCTTGCTTATTAATATTCTGAACAACATAAAGTACAAAATCCCTTCCATTTACAGGGTAGTCGGAGTCCTAGAAAATTCTGTGTATGTTCAAATGATGCCAAAAGTACTTTGAGAGTATTTGTTAAACACATCTAAATTCTAATCCCATATAATTATAAACAGAGTATTCAACTACATGAATAGCTGGTGAAACATTTGCAAACCATGTGGGGGGCACCTGGGTGTCTCAGTCGGTTAAGCATCTGCCTTTGGTTTAGGTCATGATCCTAGTGTCCTGGCATTGAGCCCCATGTGGGGCTCCCTGTTCAGTGGGGCAAGTCTGCTTGCTTCTCCCTCTCCCTCTGCCTCCCCCCACCCCCAGCTCACTCTCTCAAATAAATAAATAAAATCTTTAAAAGAAAGAGAGGGAGGGAAAGAGGGAGGAAAGAAGATGTGTGGGGTGCAAAACAATTCTTCATTGCAGGATTTCCAGCTTCCCTGGCCTTCTTCTAAATGCCAGTAGTTCTTACCAACCATCCTGACCACCAAAAATATCACTACAAATTTCCTGAATGCCCCAGAAGCCACTACCATGCCCACTAAGAATCACTTATTGAAACTGAACAAAGGCACTTTTTTGTAATGAAACACTGAGACCCTGTACTTTTTATTTTTATACTGAATTGATTCTATGGATTAGGAAACTGAATTTGCCTCCAAATGAATTATCCAGAAAGAACAAGACTGCCAGTCTCAGAAAGATACAAAAATCTTCCCCTGTGAACATGGCAGGTATTTAATATGGGAAACCCTTTACTCCTATATGGGAGCCTCTCTAGATTAAGAAAGTGGGGGTCTGAAAGTGGAAATAAGTTCATTGTCCCTAAAAAGAGGAGCTTTTGATTAGGGTAAAGTTATCCTAGAGGAAAGACTAGGAATCATGTTTATATCCTTCAAATAACATGGTTAGTTATGTTATTTTGAGTGATTTTCCATATTACCTACACATCATTGCAGTTTATCAATAAATGGATGCTTTTTGACTAGCCTAAATTTTCCACTTTTATGGGCTAGTGTTTCTGTCCTGATGGAATCATTTCTCCTAAAGTGATGTATTTTTTAGCTACTAGAAAGCTGCTCTCAAGTTTCCATAATCTAAGCATTGCTATGGGTAGATATTCATAATAATTTGTAAATATTTTCATTGAACTTTGGCTCTGACTTTTTGAAAATGATCTCCAGACATGTTCTTGAAATGTATATATGTAGCCCCAGGTGGATATGCAATTACCTAACTTCCAACTGCTATTTTAATAAAATTATTAAAAACCTATTTCAGGGGCGCCTGGGTGGCTCAGTGGGTTAAGGCCTCTGCCTTCGGCTCGGGTCGTGATCCCAGTGTCCTGGGATCGAGCCCCGCATCGGGCTCTCTGCTCCGCCGGGAGCCTGCTTCCTCCTCTCTCTCTGCCTGCCTCTCTGCCTACTTGTGATCCTGTCAAATAAATAAATAAATAAAATCTTTAAAAAAATAACTATTTACAAAAAAATAATTAAAAAAATAAAAATTAAAAAATAACTATTTCAAAAAATTCTAAAAAGAAAGCCATTTTTGTATAAAATATTCACTTTACTACTCCTTAGTTTAGGAAGAATTCTACCCCTACTCGGTTCTCTGTAGTTCAGTTTCTAACCCACTTTGCTTATTACCTTTATTCCCACCAATTCCCCTCCCTCTGACAGAGCACACATTCTCATTATTTATACTCTTAAATTGCAGGGGTAAATGTTGAGAGCCAGTGCAGGTACTCAGTTATCTCAGGGACTTTGGTCTTTTCAACCCAGGACTAATCAAGCAGAGAGTCATCATAAGCTAAAACTAAAAAGCTTTTGTAGTGATTTTATCACCAGGGAAATTTGTTCATCCTTCAGAAAGATTGTCACCAGAAAAGAAAAAAATAAAGGAGTTAAAATTGCTTCAGACCATTGACTCCTTAGGTCCCTCTAGATTCCTAGATTGAATTGGTTTTCAAGGGGTGGGAGGAATTATGAGAAGAATTCCCTGAGAAAGCTTACAAATTGATCATAGCCTTGGTAACACTAGTAAGTGTAAGTGTGATTACTATGGAGGAAATGCCAAATCAGGCTGGAAGCATGGGAAATGAGAAAGGAAAGGAAGACAATTAACACCTCTTTCTTTCTTTCTTTCTTTCTTTCTTTCTTTCTTTCTTTCTTTCTTTATTGTTTTTGGGGATGGGTGCTGCCATGTAGTATGCATCTGAGAATAGTCTTTCAAAGGGAAGAAATACAATTGGTTTTCAAGTATCTTATTATTATAAGTGCAATTAGCTATTGAAATGAAACTAGATTTGCAAGCACCATAGAAATAGGAACAGGAATTTCATAAACCTATCCAGAAACTAGGCCCCTTTCAAATATATGCAAAGTAGGTTTGTCTGAGCATATCTAGAACTGCTTACTTGGGCCTGGAGAATATAAATGCCTCCAAATTCAAAATAATTCTTTAAGATTGTCAAATGAATAAATCAGTGAAAAATATAATAATAAATACCTGGATGTTACATATATTTTAAAGAACTTGAAACTTTGCACACCTATTGATGAGGGCAGGCACATATATATAATTTTTCCCCCAAAAATTCTATGAAGACTTGTCAAAATCAAGTCAGGCACTTTAGGATTGCCAGGATAAACCTATACTAATCTCTCTCTCTCCCACTGAGTAACATTGAAATTTGCCCAAAATGGGTAAGCAAATGACCTCATTTTTTAATCTGAATACCGTAGTGGGTTGGAGGATATTTCTCAAGGATATGACTTCAACACTAGATCGTAGTTCCCAGGGCAGGTTCATTAGGCCAAATTGCAGAGGAGAAAAGGATAGAAAGCATCCTTGTGAGGGCACCCATTAAGAGAGGCGTTCTCTGGTAGGGCCAGCGCCCACATCTTAGTCCCATGCACAGACTGTAGCTTTCTGGTCTCCGGTCGACTGCAGCCATAGCATCCTTATTGTTGTAACTCCCAGATTGTGATACTGTCACAAAACTGTTGCTAGGCAACAAATGTGGTTACCAGGTCTCAGCGAATAGCTGAAGGGGAAAGCAAAGTGTTGCACCATTGTAGAGTAACCATAGCAATGACCTACTATTACAGACTAAAGAATTATCATTAACAATGTTAAAGTATCAGACAGAGGCCCTGAATCCCAAGACTTCCAGGCAGTATATCTCTGCATAATTGAGTGATCTAGGAAGAGATTTCAGCTGTTACAAAGCTATTCACTCATTACTTCTATGGTAGGGTCTTCGTTATTATTTTTATTTTTTAATTAAAAAATTGTTATGAAGAGACTGGTAAAATGATATGTTATCATAAGGAGTCGAAACCGATTAATATCCTCATCTGTTCTTATGACTACATCACTGGTTTTTTTTGTTTTGGGGGGTTTGTTTGCCTGTGTTAAACTGAGGGGAGGTTTGACTTGACAAACACTGTACATCAACAGAAAGAAGCTGTTGGGTAAAATAAAATAACCCTGTAAAGTGACAAACTAAACCTGAATTTTCTAAGTTGAATTCCTCCTGACAAAATAGGAGGCCTAGATGCTCTTTTTGTACTCACTGCTTGGAAACACTTTTTTAGCTTTTCTAAAACTGGCCCCTAAAATCTTAAAAAATGTAGCCTCCTAGGACAGTTCTAGGCACAGTCTCTTTTTTTAAAAAAAACAGAACCTTCCTGAAGCATCCCATATAATTTGGTCGCGGTGACCTCGCCGAGACAAATTATGTCTAACGGCACAGCTTCCGAGAGAGGCAAGAAAAATCCGATTTGTTTTATTCTCTTGGGAAGCGGAGAAACGTGGGTGCTCCGGGATGGGTGAGGATGCCAGATTCCGCGCGCAGGGGAAACCAATCCCCGCGCGCGCGCGGAGCCTGGGGAAGTGGGTGGTTTCGAGCGGGAGAGGGAGTGGCCCTTCCCTCGGAGCGCCTCGATTGGCCGGGAGGGGCTGAGGCCCTGAGGCCGCCTGGCCGCGCCTCGGGCACCCCGCGGGGGTGTCCCAGCCGCGTCCTCCCCACCGGGGGCGGGAAGAGGGCTCGGGCGGGAGGCGGCGGAGGTTGCCAGTGGGCCGCCCCGGGCGCCGCGGGCGGAGAAGCGCAGTGAGCGGGCGCAGACAGCCCTCGGCCGCGGGGGCAGAGTGAACCCTCGGGCACAGGTGTGGCCTGGAGGGGCCGCGCCCGGGGGCCTGCGGACGCGCGCGGGCGGGGGGAGCCGGCGCAGGAGCGCGGGGGACGCGGGCTCCGAGGGCGGGGCTCGGGCTCCCGGGGCGGGAGGCAGGCGGCCTGTGCCTGGGCACCGAGCGAGGACACCTCGTAACCGAATCTGTGTTTTTTGCAGGCACCGACCGTCACGAGCTAACTTCCTGGAAGAGCTTCCCGTCTATTTTCAAATTCTTTACCGAAGCCTCTGAAGCAAAGACCAGTTCCCTCAAGCCGGCTCTGACGCGGCGCTCCCACAGAATAAAGCACGAAGAGCTGTAAGAGGAGAACGAGCGAGACGGGGGAGGGGAAGCCAAGGCGCCACACTCGAGCATGCATCCACACGTCTCCAGACTGCTTGTTGTCGGCGAGCAGACTCCCAGCCCCTCATTAGATTGTTTTCTTCCTAGAGCACAGGGTCGTGATATATACATCTAAATAGCGTTTTGCATTATTTCTAGATGAGTGCAACTGTCAAAGCAATATGGGTTCACTGGTCGTGCTTCCTGCGGGCTGAGCT
>RCUC01134970.1:0-41574 GCA_003697995.1 Taxidea taxus jeffersonii
AAAAAAAAAAAAAAAAAAAGACAATGTGGCTGGGGGTTAGTAGCCAAGGAGGAAAGTGAGAGAAGGTAAGGCACAAAGGGGGCCAGGCCAGCCATATCATGAAGAATCTTGTACAGGAGTTTGGATTTTATTTCAACTAAAATGAAAAGCTATCAAAGTGTTCCATGTGGAGAAACACTTTTCTAATATATTTTTTATTAATACATACACATTGTCCGAAAAATCAAACTGAGCTAACGATAGCATCGGCTATTCCAATTTCTACCTCCCTTCCTCCAGATGCAACTGCCTTGGAATATTTGTATTGCTTTAAACACTATTTACCACCATACTTTCTAAATGTGCTTATGTAGTTTGGTCAGCTATACAAATCTCAATGTTCTGAACAAATGAGGGACTTAGTTTTCTCGGGTACAAGAAGCCTGGAGACAATGCAGGGTTGACACAGCATCTAATTTGCCCCAAGAACGTGTCCGAAACCCCTGTTCTGCCTCTTCGGCATGTGGCTTTCTCATGCTTATCACCTCAGTATCTCAAGAACGATGCCCCACATTCATCAGCTCAGTTGTGCTCCAGGCAGAAGAGAAAGGCACATTCCAGTTGCACCTGCCACTCAATGATTTCTGATCATACATCACCGGCCAGGATGGTGTAAAATAACCACCCTTCCCAACAAGAAAGGCAGGGAAATATATTTTGCTAAGCATGCTGCTACCCTGTGTTCTATAAATAAGGGAGAGAGGAGAAGGGACCCTGCATTGGTTACCAGCATTATCAAACACTGCTATTTCTTGATGTTTCCATCTCCCATTCACGATCAATTTCCAGAGTGGGTAGTAAAAGCTTCATTCTCTTACATCACACTTGCACCCCATTTGCCTTCACTATATTCTTCCAATATATCCTCAATTGACCCTTGGACAACATGGGTCTGACAGCACAGGTCCACTGATGTGGAGGTTTACAACAGTTTGAAAGAACCCACAAACCACATAGCCTAGAAATATAGGGGAAAACTAAGAAAAAGGTGTCTCGAATTCATAGACCATATGTAGATACTAGCCGATTTGTCATTGGTTGCCATAAAATATACACAAACTACTAAAAGTATTTATCAAAACTTATACACATAAACACAGACCCTACACACATGGTATCCCTCACAGTCAAAAAGGAGTGTACACAAAGATGCAGCATTAAATCATAAATGCATGAAATTCACTATACAGAGGGTACAACTATTATAACTTTGTAGCCACCTCCTGTTGCTACTTGGGTGAGCTCAAGTGTTGTGAGTATCCATTTAAAATGCCCTAGGCTGTTCGGCTCTGGTCCTGGGATGAGCCCTGCATGGGCTCTCTGCTCAGTGGGGAGCCTGCTTTCCCCCCTCTCTCTCTGCCTGTCTTGTGATCTCTGTCAAATAAATTAAAATAAAATAAAATGTCCTAGGCTGGGAATCATCTCTGTGTGAACAGTTTATCTTTCTAGTAAGTTATGTATCATATGGTAAAAAGTGATATTTCTTGGTTCTTCTCTATTTTTCTTTATATTTAGTGCACTACCATAAAACGCTAAATGACATGTTCCAGGGGACTCATGCAGAGTGCGCCCTCGTGACGCCGGAAGTGCTCCTAAAAAGTAGAGAACAGTAGTGACATTATGAAGAAAAGTTGACCTATTTGATATGTACCATAGATTGACGTCTACAGCTATGGTTGTCCATCATTTTAAGATAAGTGAACCCAGCATAAAGACCACTGTAAAAAAGAAAAAAAAGAAAATTTGTGAAGCTGTCGCTGCAGCTATGCCAGCAGGAGCAAAAACCCTGCACATTTTGTAAAATACCTTTTTATTTCATAATGAAAACACAGCTGTTATTGGGGTACAAGGATTGCTATAAGAAAGGCATAGCTAGGGCACCCAGGTGGCTCAGTGGGTTAAGCATCTGCCTTCGGCTCAGGTCATGCTGCCAGGGTCCTGGGATTGAGCCCCACATCGGGCTCCCTGCTCAGCTGGAAGTTCCCTCTTACATTCCCCCTCCTTGTGTTCACTCTTGTGCTCTCTCTGTCAAATGAATTATTTTATTTTATTATTTATTCATTTGAGAGAGATACAGAGACAGAGATGGAGAGAGAGAGCACAAGCAGGAGGAGAGGCAGAGGGAGAAGGAGAAGCGGACTGCCCACTGAGTCGGGGGCCCAACATGGGCTTCCATCCCAGAACCTGGAGATCATGACCTGAGCCAAAGGCAGACGCTCAACCATCTGAGCCACCCAGGCACCCCTCTCTGTCAAATTAATTAATAAAATCTTTAAAGAAAAAAGAAAAGAAAGGCATAGAGATAAGGCTCTCAATGGTTCAAGAAAAAACGAAGTCCTTATATGACAAAGAAAAGGCAGGTGAAGGATCTAAAGCTGGGGGACTGAATGCCAGCAAAGGATAGTTTGATAATTTTAGAGAGAAGTTTGACTTTTAAAATGTCAAGTTAACAGGAGAAGCAGCTTCACCTGACCAAGACACAACAGATGGGTTTCCAGACACTATTAAGAAAGTCACTGAGAAAGGATTTCTGCGGGAACAGGTTTTTAATGCAGATGAATGTGCTCCATTTTGCAGGCGGGGGGGGGGGAATGCCATAAAGGACATTTATGAGTAAGTGAGCACGACGATTTAACACACAAAGGGGTAGGTTAACTCTACTATTTTCTGCAAATGCACCTGGTGATCAGACTGCCCTTATCTGTAAAGCTGCTAGCCCCTAACCCTTGAAGTGAAAAGATTAACACCAGTTGCCAGTCTCCTGGTTGTACACAAGAAGGCCTGGACAGTGAGAACTCTTCTGGATTGTTTCTATTGATGCTCTATCCCTGAAGTTATAAAGCAACTTGCCAGTGAGAGACTGTCTTTTAACGTTCTTTTGATACTGGGCAATGTTCCTGGCCATGCAGAACCCTTTGAGTTCAACATCAAAAGTATCAAAGTGGTCTACCTTCCCCCAAATACAATGTCTCTCATTGTGTCTCTAGATCAGGGAGTAAAAAGGACATTTAAAGCTCATTACACATGGTACTGTATGGAAACAATTACCAACATTATGGAAGAAACCCTGAAAATTATGACATCATGCAAGTCTGGAAGGATTACATCACTGAAAAGGCCATCGTTTGTACAGAAGAGGCCGTGGAAGACATCAAACCCAAATCAATACATTTCTGATGGAGAAAACTGTGTCCAGATCTTGTGCATGACTTCACTGGATTTAAAACAGAGCCACTCAAGGAAATCATAAAAGAGCTGTGGATATGATCAAAAAATAAAACAAAACAAAAAGATGGGGTGTAAGGGGTTTCGAGATAATGGATCTTGGAGAAATTCAAGACCTGATAGACACCTTACAAGAGGAATTCACATCTTGACTAGTTGAGGAATTCACATCAAGACTACTTGACGGAGATGAGTGCTTCTGAACCAGTGCCAGATGATGAAGGCATGGAAGGAACAGTACCAGAAAAAAAAACTGATATTAGACAATCTGGCAGAAGGGTTCCAATCATTCAGGATTGCTTTTGATTCCTTCTGTGATATGGGTACTGAAATTAAAGCAAATAATGGAAGGACTGGTAGTGTATAGAAACATTTCTGGGGAAATGAAAAAGCAAAAAAGGCTGAAATTATGACGTTTTTTCATGAATTGTTTCCATACTCTTTCTACCTCCTCTACCTGTTCTGCCTCTGCTACCCAAGACAGCAAGACCAACCCTTCCTTTTCCTCTTCAGTCTATTAAATATGAAAATTATGATGAAGAAATTTATAATAATCTACCTCCACTTAATAAATAATCATGTCATATAGTAAAGTTGTCTGTTGCATATGTGTGAGTGCCTTTGTATGAAAATCTAATAAACGTACAGCAGGAACTGTAGATGTTTTTGTCACCCATAATAATCATTGCCTAAGTATTCATCATATAGAATGTCTTGTGTAAGACTTGCATGGAAAAGGATAGCTTATCCTTACATAGGCATCAGGTGAGTGATATTTAATATAAAATTCCTAATGTGTTAGTTTTCTGTTTTACAACTTTGCTTCCAAAGAATTATATCATGGTACAGTATAATTAGAGAAACAGTGTTTCAGCCTATCATTACAGGTAAGTGGGGTTTTTTAATTTAACAATGTTTCTACTACAGTATTATGCCTATGACTATGCTGTAGCATTTTATAACAATTTATTCATAAGTGGATAGGCTAGGCTACAGTGAGGTAATTGTATCAAATTACACTAGGGTACCATAAAGCAATCATATTTCTTGCTCTTCATCGTCAGTGCATGAATCATTACACAAAATCATTACAATAATTACAAGAAAGTCATAGTTTCTTTTTCACATTATCTTTTCTTTTTTGATGTCTGGTGTTAGTAATAAACTCACATCCACAGTGTTTTGTATCATACAAGACAATATTGATGTTGGTACTGACAGTTCATCTTGTAAACAGATAAAGTATCAATGCACTACAGTACTGTAAATGTATTTTCTCTTTATAATTTCCTAAAAACATTTTTCTCTATCCTTTTGTTGTAAAAATACAATATACACTATATATAACATACAAATGTGTTAATCGACCATTACTGCTATTACGAAGGCTTCTGGTCCATAGCAGGTTATTAGTAGTTAAGCTTTGGGGGAGTCAAAATTTTATGCAGATTTTTGGCTGTGCAGATAGTTGGTACCTCAGCCCCTGTGTTAAGTGTCAACTGTATGTACAAGAGCTTTTTAAATTAGTGTATACATTGCAAATTCAATTTGCTATCTGTTGAGCCACGTAACATACCTTCCCTCCCCTCGAATCACAAATTTTTGGTTTTATTGAGATTTTATTTACTTCATTTTCTATGTATTGCTCTTTAATTTGACCATATCCTCCTCAGATCTGTGAAAATTCTTCCAATTTTATTTTCTAAAACATCATTGACATCAGTGTTTCAAGTCTATCTTAATCCGGCAGAATTCTTCCCCAGAACATTTTATACACCTATTCCAGTCAGAAATGGCTACTTTCTACCTGCTGGACAAGGTAACCAACCTGGGAAACCCCCACCCCCAAATTTCCTGTGTAGCACCTCCTGTATACTGAGCATACTCCTCATTTTGATCAAACATGTCTTCCTAAAACTTTACAAGGGGAAATTTTTAATTTTTACTTCTAACCTATCCAAAAGTATTTTTATTCTACTGTGGCACTTGCTGGATAATTCAGCTGAATCTAGAATTCTGGGTTGATAATGGTTTTCCTTCAAATTTTTCAAGTCCATTATTCTTCAATTTTCTGTAATTACAGAGAAGTTCAGTACTGTTATGATTTATAAAAGCTATATTACCTATTTCTCTCATCTTCCAATCTCTTCATCTCTTTAAACTGGTGTTATGATTGTATGATTTGAGGTGAGTAGGAGTGAAGACTTTTTCATTTATTGGCTGGACACACCACAGATCCTTTCAAACCAGAGGCTAGTGTTCTTAATTTTAGAAATATATTATTATTTTTTGATAATTGTCTGCCTGTCATTTTCTCTATTCTCTCCTTTTAGAATAGTCCAATATTATATCTCCTGGATTTATCTTACAAATATCCTAATCTTTCTATTTTATACTACTGTACTTTTTTACTATGTTTTCTGCAAGATTTTATTGATCTTATCTTTTGGCACTTTTTTTTTTTCAGTCACCTTTTTTCATTTTAGAGCGCCTCCTTTTTCTCTGAATATACATTTTTAAAAAAGATTTATTTATCTGTCAGAGAGGGAGAGAGAGCACAAGCAGGGGCAGCAGGAGGCAGAGGGAGTAGCAGGCTCCCCACTGAGCAAGAAGTCCAGGGTGGTACTCGATCCCAGGACCCTGGGATCATGACCTGAGCCAAAGGCAGACACTTAACTGACTGAGTCACCCAGGCATCACTAAAGAGAAAGGATGTGAAATAGAGCTGGAAAGGTAGGCAGTGGGGAAGTCAAGTCCATATCAAAGATTTTGGACTACTGTAAGGACATAGCAGATCACTGATGGGCTTGGGTAAGAAAATGAGGGAAGAAAATAGCTTTCCCTAAAAAAAGCAAACTAGAATTTTGGGAGGATGCCTGATTAGGAGGATCCTGATCTCACAACATCCCACAGATACACCTAAGTAACAGCTACACGGAAGTGAGTAACTCTGAAAATGCCCTGAAGACTGGCAGAATGGACTTCCACATGTAATTGCAGAGAGAAAGTCACAGAAAAGGGTAAGAGGGGCAGAGAGGCAGCTGGGAACCAAACCCCTGGCACAACTAACCACAAATAGGAGGGCCATCACAAGCATGGAGAAATGAGGATCAGACCCCAAACTGGGAAACCAAGTCCCCCTAACATATGACTTTGAAAACTAGTGAGGCTTAACTCTAGGACCTTTAAAAATTAGGGAGCTTAACTTTGGGAGACCCAGAGAGTGATAGGAAACTGATTACCCACCCTTAAAAGGACAGCATACCAAAGAACTCATCCCAAGACACAGCACAAAAGCAGCAGTTTGAAATGGACGTGGAGTGTATGTGAAGACTTATTGATGCAACTTAGAATGGGTACAAGAGGGACAGGGATATGCAGGAGATTATTCCAGAAACAAGTGTTGGCAACCACCATTTCTCTTCCCCTCCCCCAGCCTAAGATAGCCAGAGGCTCTGGGAGCCCTTTTTACCACTCTCCATCTACTTTGCTAGCATCATGAGGCCCCACGCCAGTGTTTCCCTGTGCATCCTCTCCATCCAACCCACCTGCCTTGGCACATATCCTTCCAAAGAGGTTCTTGCTCTACTCCATCCAGCAGGTAACACTGGGTGGACTGGTGCCACCCCAAAGTGACTCCTGCCTTGGGTGAGAGGAGGGGTGGAGATAACCCTGCACACTGGTATGCCTATGGTTTCTTCAGCTGTGCCTCTTAGTTGGCTGCAAGAACAGCAGCTGTTGAAGACGGGCTAAATGGAGATAGCCAGGGTGAGTGCTGGCCCTGCACACCAATGGACCCTTGCAGCTGCAGCTAGGCCTCTTAACAGCACAGGGAGCAAACCCTGCCTAGTGTGCCCTCAGCAGACAAAACAGGACACTGTAGACAGCTAGACTGAAGGAAACTGCAGCTCAGCCACAATAGGAGGGTAAATGTAGCCCACAAAGGGGACACCCCGGAAGAACCTAGTTCTGATGACCAGCACTACAGGGCACCACAGGAACTCTTCTACACAAAACCATTACTCTCAAGACCAGGAAATATAACTGACCCACCTAATACATAGAAACAAATGGAGGGGGATGCCGGCATGGCTCGGTCTGTTAAGTGTCTGCCTTCTGCTCAGGTCATAATCTCAGGGTCCTGGGATGGAGTCCCACATGGGGTGGCTTGCTCAGTGAGGAGCCAGCTTCTCCACCTGCCTGCTGCTTCTTGCTTCTCCTGCTTGTGCTCCCCCCCTCCCTTTCTGACAAATAAAATCGAAAGAAAGAAAGGGGGGGGGAAGAAGAGAGGCTTAGATGTGGTGCCCAGAGGAATATGTCCCAAAAGGAAGCACAAGAAAAAAAAATCACAGTAAAAGAGTTGAGTGAAATGGAGATAAACAATATGCCTGATAAAGATTGCAAAGTAACAGCCAAGAAGATACTCAATGAACTTGATAAACAAAGAGATAGGAAACATTAAAAAGAACTGGTCAGAGCTAAATAATGCAATAACTGGAATGAAAAATACCCTAGAGGGAATCCATAGCAGATTAGAGAATGCAAAAGAATGGATCAGCAATCTGGAAGACATGGTAATGGAAACCAACCAAGCTGAACAGCAAAAAGAAAAAAGAATGATAAGAAATGACAGTAAGTTAGGGGTACCTATGTGGTTCAGTTGGTTAAGCATCTGACTCTTGATTTTGGCTCAAGTCACGATCTCAGGATCATGAGATCAAGCCCTGCATTGGGCTCCACTTAAGATTCTCTCTTCCTCACGGCACCTGGGTGGCTCAGTGGGTTAAAGCCTCTGCCTTCATTTCAGGTCATGATCCCAGGGTCCTGGGATTGAGCCCCACATTGGGCTCTCTGCTCAGCAGGGACCCTGCTTCCCTTCCTCTCTCTGCCTGCCTCTCTGCCTACTTGTGATCTCTGTCAAATAAATTAAAAAAAACTTAAAAAAAAAAAAGAAGAAGATTCTCTCTTCCTCTGCCCCCCCACTCATGCACCCACTATCTCTAAAATTAAAATAAAAAAGAAATGGGAGTATTAAGGGAAATGTGTGACATCAAGTAGAGTATCATTTGCAGTATAGGAATCCCAACAAGAAAAGAAAGAGGCAGACAATTTATTTAAGGAAATAATAGCTGAAAACTTCCAAAATCTGGGGAAGGAAACAGATATCCAGGTCCCAGAAAGTACAGAGAGCCCCTAACATGAACCCAAGGATGTCCATACCAAGACACGTAATAACTGAAATGGCAAAAGGTAATCACATAGAAAGAATTTTAAAAGCAGCAAAACAAAATGGTTACATGAAAGGAAAACCCCATAAGGCTATCAGATGACTTTTTTCAGCAGAAACTTTGCAGGCTAGAAGAGAGTAGATATATTCAAAGTAACATGATGTATTCAAAGGAAGTGCTGAAAGAAAAAAATACAACGAAGACTAGTCCACTTGACAAAATTCAGGATTGAAGGAGAGATAGAGTCTCCCAGATAAACAAACTTAAAGGAGTTCATCATCACAAATGCAGCCTTACAAAGAAATGTTAAAAGGAATTTTTCAAATGGAGAAAAAGGCCATAACTAGGAGAAAATGATAAAAGAATAAATTTCACAGATAAAAGCAAACACATAGTTACAATACTATCTTTAGCACTTATAAAGGCGGTAAGAAGGTTAAGAAACAACATTAGTAATATCAATTATATTTACAAAAACTAGTCAAGGGATATACAAATTTTTAAAAAATTTAAAATATACATAAAATATAGAAGGAGAAGTAAAAATTTAGTGCTTTTAGAATGTATTTGAACTTAAACAACCATCAATTTAATATACACTACAATACACATAAGGTGTTATATATGAACCCAACTGGATTCATCAACAAAAAAAGAGACTCAAATAAAATCAGAAATGAAGGAGGAGAAATAATAACTGACACCACAGAAATACAAAGAATTATAAGAGACTTCAATGAAAAATATATGGCAGCAAATTTAACATAGAAGAAATGGATTAATTCCTGCAAACAAACAATCCTCCAAACCTGAATCAGGAAGAAAGAGAAAATCTAAACAGACCAATTACTAGTAACAAAATGGAATGGAAGTCAAGAAACTTCCAACAAACAGAAGGGCAGGACAAGATTGGCTTATGGGTGAATTCTACCAAACATTTTAAAGAATTAGTACCTACGCTCAAACCATTTCAAAAAATACAGAAGAGGAAGGAAAACTTCCAAATTCATTTTATGAGGCCAGTATTACCCTGATATCAAAACTAGGCAAAGACTACAAAACAACAAAACTACAGGCCAATGGTCCTGATGAGCAGCAATGCAAAAGTTCTCAACAAATATTAACGAATCAAATTAAGCAATACATTTAAAAAATTATCCACCAAAGGGGTGCTTGGGGGGCTCAGTTGGTCAAGCATCTGACTCTTGGCTTCAACTCGGGTCATGATCTCACAGTCCTGACTCCACACTCAGTGGGCAGTCTGCTTCAGATTCTCTCTCCCCCTCTCACTCCCTCTCCCCATTCACTTGTTCTCTCTCTCAAAAAAACAAGTAAAATATTTTTTAAAAAAATATTTCTTTGAGATAGGAAAAGTATGCATATGGGTGCACGTGGTGGGGAGAGCAAAGGGAGAGAGAGAGAGAGAGAAAATCTTTCGAGGAGATGCCACACTAAGCATGAGGCATGACTTGGGGCTCCATCCCAAGACCCTGAGATCACAAGCTGAAACCAAGAGTTGGCTGGCTGCTCAACGACTGCACCACCCAGGTGTCCCAATAAATAAAATCTTCAAAAAATTATCCACCATGATCAAGCTGGATTTATTCCAGGCATGCATGGTGGTTAAATATTTGCAAATCAGTCAATGTGATACATCACCTTAACAAGAGGGAAGATAAAAACCACATGATCATCTCAACCGATGCAGAAAAAGCATCTGACAAAATACAACCACCATTCATAATACAAAATTCTCAACAAAGTAGGCTTAGAGGAAACATACCATCATAAAGGACATATATGACAAAACCACAGCCAACATTATGCTCAACGGTGAAAGTCTGAAGAGTTTCCTTGAAGAACAACACAAGGATGTCTACTCGCACCACTTTCATTCATCATAGTACCGAAAGTCCTAGCCACAGCATAAGAAAAAGAAAAGGCATCCAAAATAGAAAGAAGTAATACTGTCACTATTTCCAGATGACATAATATCATACATAAAAAGGGACAACTGGGTGGCTCAGTGGGTTAAAGCCTCTGCCTTCGGTTCAGGTCATGATCCCAGGGTCCTGGGATGGAGCCCCGCATTGGTTTCTCTGCTCAGCGGGGAGCCTGCTTCCTCCTCTCTCTCTCTTTGCCTACTTGTGATCTCTGTCTGTCAAATAAATAAATAAAATCTTTTTAAAAAAATCATACATAAAAAAAACTAAAAACTCCACCAAAAACTACTAAAACTAATAAATACAGTATAGTTACAGGATACAAAATCAATATACAGAAATCCATGGCATTTCTATAAACTAATAACTAAGTAGCAAAAAAAGAAATTAAGAAAACAATCCACTTACAATTATACACATAAAAAAATTAAAATCTGAGGAATAAATTTAACCAAGGAGATGAAAGACCTATACTCTGAAAATACAAGACACTGATCAAGGAAATTGAAGATGACACAAATGGAAGAATATATCATGGTCACAGATTAGAACAATTAATATCACTACATTATCCATACTAACCCAAAGCCATCTAGAGACTCAATGGAATTTCTATTAAAATACCAATATGTTTTTCACAGAACTAAAATAAATAATCTTAAAATCTGTATGGAACCACAAATGATCTTGAATAGCCAAAGAAATCTTGAGAAAGAAGAACAAAGCTGAAGGTATCACAATCCCAAATTTCAAGATACACTACAAAGCTGGTGAAATTGAACAGTATGATTGGCAGAAAAACAGATACATAGGTCAATAGAACAGAATAGAGGGTCCAGAAATAAACCCACAATTATTTATTATTAACTGTAATTATTAACTATTCTTATTTAATTATCATTAATTATTGATATTTGTCAATTAATTTATGACAAAGGAGGCAAGAATATACAGTGGAGAAAAGATAATCTTTTTAATAAATGGTGTGGGTAAATGGGACAACTACATGGAAAAGAATAAAATTGGGCCACCTTCTTACACCATACACAAAAATAAGCTCAAAATGAATTAAAGACCTAAATGTAAGGCCTGAAAAACATAAAAGCATAAAATGAAACACTGGAAGTAATGTTTTAAATATTAGGCTTAGCAACATATTTATGGATATGACTCCTCAGGTGAGGGAAACAAAAGCAAAAATAAACTATTGGGACGACACCAAAATAAAAGGCTTTTGCACGGGAAAGAAAATCATCAACAAAACAAAAAGTCAAACTATCAGGGAGAAGTAATTTATAAATAATACATCCAATAATGGGTAAACATCCCAAATATATAAAGAACTTATACAACTCAACACACACAAAAAAGACAATCCAATCAAAACATGAATAGAGCACCTGAATAGACAATTTTCCAAAGAAGACTGACAGATGGCCAGTAGACACAGGAAAACATGCTCAACATCACTAATTATCAGGGAAATGTAAATTAAAACCACAATAAGATAGCACCTCACACCACTGTGAGCATCAAAAAGACAAAAAATGTTGGAGAGGATGTAGAGAAAAGAGAATTCTCAAGCACTGTTGGTGGGAATTTAAACTGATACAACTACGTAGAAAACAGTATGAAGAGTCCTCAAAAAATCTAAAAATACAAATACTATATGATCCAGTAACCCACTACAGGGTATTTAGCCAAAGGAAAAGAAAACACTAATTTGCAAAAATATTTTTTCACACCTCTGTTTATTGCTTATTTGCAACAGCCAAGATATGCAAGCAAACCAAGTGTCCATCAATAGATAAATGTATAAAGAAGATGTGGTGTACATATTCAGTGGGAAGTTATTCAGCCATAAAAAACAATGAAATCTTGCCATTTGTGAAAACATGGATGGACCTAGAGTATATTATGCTAAGTGAGATTAAGTCAGACAAAGACAAATACTGTATGATTTCCCTTACATGTGGAATCTAAAAAACAAATGAAATAAAGTTTTATTTTTTATTTTTTTTTTTTTAGTTTCACATTTTAATTTAAATTCCAGTTAGGTACATATCATGCAATATTAGTTTCAGGTATAGAATTTAGTGATGCATCACTTATAAACAACACCCAGTGCTCATCACAAGTGTCCTCCTTAATGAAACACATTTTTATTTTATTTTTTTAATTTAATTAATTTTTTTATGAAATACATTTTTAGACACAGGGAACAAACTACTGGCTGCTAGAGAGAGGTGATAGGGGGATGGGTGAAATATATAAAGTAGGTTAAGAGGTACAAATTTATGTTTATATAATAAATAAGTCATGAGGATGAAAAGTACACTATAGGAAATAGAGTCAATAATATAATAACACGAGAGATGATAATTAAACTTATTGTGATGAACACTTCATAATTGTAAAAGCAGTATGTTGTACACCTGAAACTAATATTACGTGTCATCTACACTTCAATAGAAAAAGATATTTAGTAGGCAAAATATAATGAACTTGGTTGACGGAGAGTCAGTAAGTTGGATCAATCAAGAATATACTCCTAACTGTAACACAGAGGACATTAGGAGAAGGAAAGGAAAAGTGAGTTGGGGGAAATCAGAGGGGGAGACAAAGCATGAGAGACCGTGGACTCTGAGAAACAAACTGAGGGTTTTGAGGGAAGGGAAGGTTGGGTGAGCCTGGTGGTGGGTATTAAGGAGGGCACTATTGCATGGAGCACTGGGTGTGGTGCATAAACAATGAATCTTGGAACACTGAAAAAATAAGTGTTTAAAAAAAGAATATATTCCTAACTCACACATATATGATCAAATGGTCTTTCATAAGGGTGCCAAGACTATTTAATGGGGAAAGAAAAGTCTTTTCAACAAATCATGTTGAAAAAAACAGATATCCATATGCAAAAATAATGAAGTTTGATCCTTACCTTACTTATACCATAGGAAAAAATAACTCAAAATGCATCAGAATCTTAAACATAAGACCTAAAATTACCAAACTCTTAACAGAAAATGGAGAAAGCCTTATAATATTGAATTTGGTGATGACTTCTTGGGTATGACACCAAAAACACAAGCAACAAAAGCAAAAGTAGATAAATTTTGACTACATCAAATTTTAAAACTTCTGTGCCTCAAAGACACAATCAACAGGGTGAAAAGGCAACTTACGGAATGGGAGAAAATAATTACAAATCATATGATCTGGATAAGGAGCCAAAATCCAGAATACATAAGGAACCCCTACAAGTCAACAACAACAAAAATCCAAATAACCTGATTTTAAAATGGGCAAAGGACTTAAAAAGACATTTCTCCAAAGAAGATATACAGATGTCAATAAGCATAAAAAAGATGCTTGATATCATTAATTATTAGAGAAATGTAAACCAAACCCACAATGAGATATTATTTTATACCCATTAGGATGGATGTCATTTTAAAAAAATAAACAGAGGGGCGCCTGGATAGCTCAGTCAGTTAAGCATCCAACTCCGATTTTCACTCAGGTCATGATCTCATGGCTTATCAGATCAAGTCCTACATTGGGCTCTATGCTCAGTGCAGAGACTGCTTGAGGTTCTCCCTCTCGCTCTCTCTGCCCCTCTCCCCACTCACATGCTTTCTCTAAAATAATCTTTAAAAAACAAAAGCAAAACCAGAAAATAACAAGTGTTCACAAGGATGTAGAGAAATTAGAACCCCTGTATACTACTGGTAAAAATGTATAATGGTGTAGGCATTACAGAAGACAGTACAGCAGTTCCTCAAAAAAATAAAAATAGAATTACCCTATGACCTAGCAATAACTCTTCTAGGTTTAAATCCAAAAGAATTGATAGCAAGGTCTCAAAAATATATTTGCATATTCACAGTCATAATAGCATTATTCACAATACCCAAGAGGTGAAAGCAATTCAAAGGTCAATTGACAGACGAATGGATAAACAAAATGTGATATATACATGCAGTGGGGTGTTATTCAATCTTAAAATGGAAGGAAATTCTCACACATGCTATAACATGTTTGAAACTTCAGGACATTATGCTAAGTAAAATAAGCTCATCATAAAAAGGCAAAAATGCCCTAGAATTTCATTTTATATGAGGTATCTAGAATAGTCAAACTTATCCAAACAGAAAGTAGAAAAGGGGAATGACAAGTTGTTATTTAATGCATATAGAGTTTCAGTTTTGCAAGATGAAAAAGTTCTGGAAATTGGTTGCACAGCAATGTGAATGTACTGAATACTGAACTGTACACTTAAAAATGGTTAAAATGGTAACATTTATGTTATGTGTATTTTACCACAATTTTTTAAAAGAACATACCTGTTTTTCTCCCAATATAGACAAATATAATCTAAAATACATCTGTTACAAAATACTTAGAAATTCTTGATGATTTATAAACAAACACCTTTTTTTAATGCATGGATAATCTTACAAAGTCCCATGGAATTTCATATCATATATAACCTGAAAAGTCCCAAATTTACACATATAATGTGGGCAATTTCCTCTGAACTCTTCCAGACTGACATATCCAACTGTCAATCAACATCTCAATTTGAGTGGCATAACATACATCTCAAGCTTAAGACCTAGGTGTCCAAAACCAGATTTTTTATTTTCCTCCATACATCTGTTCTTATCCTGTATTCCTCATCTCAGTAAATAGCAATGCATTTCTTGCCAGTTACCCAGGCCTGTAAACTATGAAGTCTCTCACATATTTTTAGTGTTAATTCCATCATCAAACCCTATTTTCTTCTTCAAACAATATCCAGAATTTTATGACTTTTCACCACCTTCATTGTACCTGCACGTACCCCATCATCACCCTTCACCTACACTATTGCAATGACATTCAATTTTGTCTCCTTGTTTCCAATCTTGGGCCCTATAGTTCATTTTTTAACTATATGCAGAAAAATCCATTTAAAATATAAATTGGGTCACATTCTTATTTGTCATATCCTTGCTCAAAACACTCCAATGATTTTTCATCTTACTCAGAGTAAGAGCAAAACTTCTCATCCTGACTCACAAAGCACTACATGTTCTTGTCTCTCATTACCTCTGTGGCTTCATATACTACCATCTTTGTTCCTTATTCATTGCCTTCCAGTCTCACTACTTTCTTGGCTTTAACTCAACAGGATATAAGGTTTGGGCCTGAAATCCCTGCATAAGCCTGAATCTCCAAAGGGGTAGAGTGGAAAAAATATACCCATTGATAATGAAAGATAACAAAGAAGCTCCTCAGTTTTGTCCTAATCTCTTATAAAGAAGGCAAAATCTCACCTGTGTCCTGCCTTGATAAAGAAATTCTGTTCTATAATATTATCTGTCCAATTCAGGAAACCCCAATCCAATAACTAAGAAAGTAAACAAACAAGCTGGGGATAATTCATTAGGGTAACTTAATACACACAAATGGAAACTCTTTCTGGATTCATACACTCAAAACAAAGCACACAGGATTATCATAGATAAATTTCATCAATCATAAGATCACTATCTAGAATTATACAAGACAACCATCCTACATAAGAATGGGAAGATATCTGGCAATTAGACCTCCAATAACTTCAGATGAGAGTTATCATTAAAGAATATAATTATTTAAAGTTATTAAAGGAACGGGAGGGACTTAGGAAGTGGTGAAGGAGGACCCTGAATTCACCCAGTCCTATATTCTCACCTATAATCTACATCCAAGTCAATAAACCAAAGGGTGATCTGAACACTGGCAGCACAAACTCCACAACTAAATACAGAGAAGAAATTGAATCTGCAAGGTTAGAAAGGTCAGAAAGGTGGAGGGGGGCTGCCCACAGGAGGAACAGAGTTGTGCACTCAGGGTAGACGTACATCTCTTACACCAGGAGCTCACATGGAGAAGACTCATTCCCATAAGGTTTGGCTTTAAAGATCAAACAGACTGAAATCTGTGGGTTTGTAAAAACAGTGGCACTTGGAGCCTATAAAAGTCGGCTGACTCAACACTAGGTGACCCAGGAGGGTGAGTGATAACTGGGTCACTGTCCTTAAAGGGACAGCAGCCTGCATGGAGAGGTAATGTAAAAACAGTTCACGTGATGTTAAGGGGAAATAGGAGACAGATCTGTTCATACTGATTTTGGAGTGTGTTGGGGGATCTGTCTGAAAATGAGGGAGGTGGCAGGTGACATTTTCCAAACTACCCTATCAGAATAAACACAGAGACACTGTGGGGAAGAAGGACTGAGCAGACACTTGCTCCCTAACAGACTAGGAATGCACCATACCCATGAGTTCTCCTGAGGACTCACCTACTCCAAGCCTGCTAATCCAGCCCAAGGCTCAGGGCAAATTTTGTTAAAGCCACCTGTGTGCCCCACCCACCAGGTAGGTGTGCACAGTTGCCAATGTACGCAATGCAGATCTAGTGCCCCCAAGCATGCTGGATGGAAGGAACAACAGGATGAAAGAAGCAGAGAAACAAATTAGTGACCTAGAAGACAGAGTAATGGAAAGTAACCAAGCTGAACAAAAGAGAGAGAAAAGAATTATGCAAAATGAAAATAAACTTAAGGAACTCTTTATCAAACATAATATGAATATTATTATAATATATAACATATTATAATGTATATATTATAATAATATTCATATTGTGAGAGTCCAAGAAAAAGAAGAAGAAGAAAGAAAGGGGAGCAGAAAATTTATTTGAAGAAATAATAGCTGAAAACATCCTTAATTTGGGGAAGGAATAGATATCCACTACCTAACTTGTTTACGCCATGCCCTGCCCCCACCAGCTGGGCCTGTCTCAGTCTTGACCTCCTGTGGAGGACACATGCACCTTGTTAAAACTGTACCCCCATCCATGGTCACTTTGCAGAGCAGCCCTGGCTGGTCCTGGTCTCTGTAGTGGCGACACATCCCCTGTGGAAGAGGACCAGCAAGCAGAGCTTACAGCACTGCACTCATACACACATGCTTTGTGGGGAGGCCCCAGCCAGCCTGGACTCAACAGCTGTGCCCCTGTGGAAGAGCACCAGGATAATCTTGTTAAAAGTGCACACATCACCCACTACTTTTAAGAGCAAGAAATGCAGCTGACTTTGCTAACACAAAGATACACAGAGTTAGGCAAAATGAGGACATAGAGAAATATGTCACAAATCAAAGAAGAGAACAAAAAATTATAGCAAGGGATTTAAGTGAAATGGAGATCATATGCCTGATAGAGAAATTAATGAGAAATTAAAGTAATGATCATAAAGATACTCACTGGATTGAGAAGAGTGGAAAACATCAGTGAGACCCTTATCACAAAAAAAGGTAAAAAAAAATCAGAGATGATGAACACAATAATTGAAATTAAAAATATGGTTGATAGAACAGCAGACTAGAGGAAGCAGAGGTATAAATTAATGACCTAGAAGATAGAGTAATGGAAAGGAATCAATCTGAGCAAGCAAGAAAAAATATACAAAATGAGAATAGACTTAGGAAACTCAGTGACTCCATCAAGCATAATAATATTTGCATTATAGGGATCCAGGAGAAGAGAAAGAGAGAGAAACGGGGGGAGAAATTTATTTAAAGAAATAATTTTAAAAAATAATACTGGGTGGAGGCACCTGGGTAGCTCAGTGGGTTAAAGCCTCTGCTTTCAGCTCAGGTCATGATCCCAGGGTCCTGGGATCAAGCCCCACATCGGGCTCTCCACTCAGTGGGGAACCTGCTTCCTCCTCTCTCTCTGCCTGCCTCTCTGCCTACTTGTGATCTCTGTCAAATAAATAAATAAAATCTTTAAAAAAAAATAATACTGGGTGTATTGGAACAAAAAAATTTTAACTTAAAAAATAAAATAAAAAAACAGCTTTGCGCAATGGCAGTATCGTAGCCAATGAGGTTTATCCGAGGCATGATTATTGCTAATTGTAAAAATTAAATTAAAAAAAGAAGTAATAGCTGAAAACTTCCCAGATCTGGAGAGGGAAACATATCCAGATCAGAGAAGGCACAGGGAACACCCCCCGCCAAAATAAACCGAATGTGGTCCACACCAAGACACACAGTAATTAAACTGGAAGAGTAGTCATAAAGAAAAATTGTTAAAGCAGCAAGAAAGGAGGGAAAAAGTGACATACAAGGGAAACTCCATAAAGCTATCCAATTTTTCAACAGAAATTTTGCAGGGCAAAAGGGAGTGGCATAATATATTCGAAGGACTGAAAAAATCTACAACCAAGAAAACTCTATCCAGAAAGGCTATCATTCAAAATAGAAAGAGATAAAGAGTCTCTCAGACGAATGAAATTAAAGAAGTTTGTGACCAATAAACCAGCCTTATAAGAAATATTGAAGGAGACACTTCAAGTGGAAAGGAAAAAGTAAGAATCTGAAAAGTAAAAAACACAAAAGCAATAAAAATAAGTGTATCTGTAAAACTCAGTTAAGGGATTCACAAAATAAAAGGATGTAAAATATGACACCATATACTTAAAACATGAGGGGCAGGGAAGGAGTAAAGAATGGATTCAAAGTTAAGAGGCCATCAACTTCATTTAGATTAAAGGATGCATTAGATGTTCTATACAAACCTACTGGTGACCACAAATCGAAAACCAGTAACAGATATGTAAAAATAAAGAGAAGGAAATCCAAGTTTATCACTAAAGAGAAAGACAGCAAACCATGAAAGAAGGCAAGAGAAGACAGAATCAGAGAAAAACCACAAAAATAACCACAAAACAAGTAACTAAATGGCAATCAATATATATCTGTCAATAATTACTCTGAATATAAATGGACTAAATGTGGGGCGCCTGGGTGGCTCAGTGGGTTGAGCCTCTGCTTTTGGCTCAGGTCATGATCCCAGGGCTCTGGGATAGAGCCCCATACCAGGCTCATTGCTCAGCGGGGAGCCTGCTTCCCTTCCTCTCTCTGCCTTCCTCTCTGCCTAGTTGTGATCTGTCAAATAAATAAAATCTTTAAAAAAAAAAAATGGACTAAATGCTCCAACCAAAAGAAATAAGGTGACAGAGTGAAAAAAAAAACAAGACCCATCTAGAGGCTACCTACAAGAAACTCATTTCAAACTTAAAGACACTTGCAGATGGAAAGTGAGGGGATGGAGGAACATTTATCATGCAGATGAATATCAAAAGAAAGCTGGGATAGCAATACTCAGAGCAGACAAAATAGACTGGAACAAAGATTGTAATAAGAGACAAAGAAAGAGACTATATAATGGCAAAGGGGACAATCCAACAAGAAGATATAACAATTATAAATATTTATGCATCCAACATGGGAGCACTTAAATATATAGAATCGTTAATAACAACCACAAAGGAAATAACTGAAAGTAATATAGTAATAATAGGGGACAGTAACACGCACTTACACCAATGCACAGATAATCCAAACAGAAAGTCAACAAGGAAACAGTGGCTTTGAATGACACACTGGAACAGATGGATTTAACAGATATACTCAGAACATTCCATCCTAAAACAGAAGAATACACTTTCTTTTCAAGTGCACATAGAACTTTCTCCAGAATAGACCACATATTAGGCCACAAAACAAATCTCAACAAATTCAGAAAGAATGAAATCATACCATGCATCTTTTCTGACCACAATGCTATGAAACTAGAAATCAACCACAAGAAAAAATCCTCAATAAATACAAGGAGGTTAAAAACCCTGCTACTAAACAATGAATGGGTCAACCAAGAAATGAAAGAAGGAATAAGATATTCTATGGAAACAAACAAAAATGCAAACACAGTGGTACAAGCTTTGGGATGTAGCAAAAGTGGTTAAAAGTGGTAATTTTATAGCAATAATGGCCAACTTCAAGAAGCAAGAAAAATCTCAAATAAACACCTAAAGCAGCTATAAAAAGAACAAACAAAACCCAAAACTAATAGAAGGAAGGAAATAATAAAGATTAAAGGAAACAGTCAACAAACCTAAAAGGCAACCTATGAATGGGAGAAGATATTTGCATATGACATAAGAGATAAATGGCTGGTATCCAAGTTCTATAAAGAACTTCTCAAACTCAACATCCAAGAAATAAACAATTCAGTCAAGAAATGGGCAGAAGACATGAAAAGACATTTCTCCAAAGAAGACATACAAATGGCCAATAGACATGAAAAAATGTTCTACATCACTGAGCATAAGGGAAATACAAATTAAAACCACAATGAGAGGGGTGCCTGGGTGGCTCAGTGGGCTAAATCCTCTGCCTTTGGCTCAGGTCATGATCCCAGGGTCCTGGGATCGAGCCCCACGTTGGGCTCTCTGTTCAGTGGGGAGCCTGCTTCCCCCCTGCCCTGCCTCTCTGCCTACTTGTGATCTCTGTCAAATAAATAAGTAAAATTTTAAGAAAAAAAAAAAAAAAACACAATGAGATACCACCCCACACCAGTCAGAATGGATATAATTAACATGTCAGGAAACAACAAACATTGGTGATGATATGGAGAAAGGGGAACCCTCCTATACTATTGGTGGGAATGCAAGCTGGTACAGCCACTCCGGAAAACAGTATGGAGTTTCCTCAAGAAGTTAAAAAAAAAAAAAAAAGTTAAAAAAATATATATACACATATATATGTATATATGTATGTATATATATTTTTTAAAAAGTTAAAAATAGAGCTATCCTATGACCCAGCAATTACACTACTGGGTATTTACCCCAAAGATACAAAGGTAGTAATCCGAAAGGGCACCTACACCCCAATGTTTATAGCAGCAGTGTCCATAATAGCCAAACTGTGGAGGGAGCCCAGATGTCTATCAACAGATGAATGGATAAAGAAGATGTGGTGTGTGTGTGTGTGTGTGTGTGTGTGTGTATACACATTGGAATATAACTCAGCCATCAGAAAGGATGAAATCTTATGATTTACATCAACATGGATGGAAGTGGAATATATCATGCTGAGCAAAGTCTGTCAGTCTGAGAAAGACAATTATATGGTTTTACTCATATGTGGAATATAGGAAACAGTGCAGAGGATCATAGGTGAAGGGAGGGAAAACTGAATGGGAAGAAAGCAAAGAGGGAGGAAAACCATGAGAGGTTTAACTGTAGGAAACAAACTGAGGGTTGCTGGAAGGGAGGTGGGTGGAGTAACTGGGGGATGGGCATTAAGGGGGGCATGTGATGTGATGAGCACGGGGTGTTATATGCAACTGATAAATTACTAAATTCTACATCTGAAACTAAAGGTGTACTGTATATTGGCTAATTGAATTTAAATTTTAAAAAGGTTAAAGCAAAACTAAATTATATAGAAATTTTAAAAATAGAACAGATAAATGAAGCGAGAAACTCATTAAAACATCAATAAAACTGATAAACCTCTAGCCAGACTCATCAAGAGAGAAGACTCAAATAAATAAAATCACAAATGAAAGAGGAAAAATAACACCACCACAGAAATATAACTTTGAGAGAATATTATGAAAAATTATATGCCAACAAATTGGACAACACAGAACGGGTAAATTTTTAGAAACACATAACCTTCCAAAACTGAAGAAGGAAGAAACGGAAAATTTGAGCAGACTGATTACTAGCAATGAACTTGAATCAGTAATCGAACAACTTCCAACAACAAAAGTCCAGGACCAGATGGCTTCAGAAGCAAATTCTACTAAACATTTAAAAAAGAGTTAATACTATTCTTCTCAAACTATTCCAAAAAATTGAAAAGGAAGGAAAACTTCCAAATTCACTCTGTGAAGCCAGCATTACCCTGACACCAAAACCAGATAAAAACACCATTAAAAAAGAGAACTGCAGACCAATATCTCTGATGTGCATGGATACAAAAATCCTCAACAAGATACTAGCAAACCGAATCCAACAATACACTAAAAAAATCATTCACCACAATCAAGTGGGATTTATTCCTGGGATGCAAGTGCAGTTCAATATTCACAAATAAATCAACACAATACATCATATCAATAAAAGAAAGGATAAGAACTATGTCATTATAAAGAACACAGAAAAACCATTTGATGAAGTACAACATTCATTCATGATAAAAACCCTCAACAAAATAGGTTTTGAGGGAACATGCCTCAACATAATAAAGGCCTTATTTGAAAAACCCACAGTGAACATCATACACAATGGGAAAAAATTTAAAGTTTTTTCCCCTGAGATCAAGAACAAGACAGGGTTGTCTCCTTTCACCAAGTTTATTCAATATAGTACTGAAAGTCTTAGCCACAGCAATCAGACAACCAAAAGAAATAAAAGGCATCCAAATTGATAAGGAACAAGTAAAACTTTCACTACTTGTCATTTGCAACAATATGGATGGATCTAGAGAATACAGAGCTAAGCAAGATAAGTCAGTCAGAGAAAGACCACTACCACATGATCTCATTCACTATGGGAAACAAAACAAATGAGTAAAGGAAAAAAAAGAGAGAGAGAGAGAGAGAGACAAGCAAGAAACAGACACTTAACTATAGAGAAAAAGTGATGGTTACCAGGGAGGAACTGGGAGTGGGGTGGGGGGGCGGTGTGTGGAAATGAGTGAAATAGAGACAGGAATTTTTTTTAAAAAAGTAAGTGTACTCTCTAAGATTTTGTTTATTTATTTGACAGAGAGAGATCACAAGTAGACAGAGGCAGGCAGGGTGGTGGGAAGCAGGCTCCCTGCTGAGCAGAGCCTGATGTAGGGCTCGATCTCAGGACCTGAGCCGAAAGCAGAGGCTTTAATCCACTGAGCCACCCAGGTGCCCAAGAGTACACTTATCTCGATGAGCACTGAGTAATGTAAATGTAAAATATAAAATGTAATGTAAATATGTAAAATGTAAAATGTAATGTAAAATAGAGTGATTCAGCAATTTTATACACCTGAAACTAATGTAACACTGTATGTTAACTGTGCTGGACTTAAAATTAAAAACTTTATTACAGGGGCACCTGGATGGCTCAGTGGGTTAAAGCCCAAACCTCCAGTTCTGGTCATGATCCCAGGGTCCTAGGATCAAGCCCCGCGTCTGGCTCTCTGCTTGTTGGGGAGCCTGTTTCCCCCCCTGCCTCTGCCTGTGATCTCTGTCTGTCAAATAAATAAATAAAAATCTTTAAGGGGCACCTGGGTGGCTCAGTGGGTTAAAGCCTCTGCCTTCAGCTCAGATCATGATCTCAGGGTCCTGGGATAGAGCCCCGCATCGGGCTCTTTGCTCAGCGGGGAACCTGCTTCCCTTCCTCTCTCTCTCTGCCTGCCTTTCTGCCTACTTGTGGTCTCTGTCAAATAAATAAATAAAATCTTTAAAAAAAAAAAAAACTTAATTACAAACAGCAACAACAAGGAATATGTTTGCAATATTCAGATAGGTAAAGATTCCTTAAATGAAACACAAAAAGCAACCAGATAAGAAAAACATATTAAAAGGGACTTGATTAGGGGCACCTGGGATGGCTCAGTGGTTTTGTACTGCCCAGATCGCAGGACCACCACCAAGAAGACCACGGAGAGCCAGACGTTCTGAAATGCAAAAGCAAGGCTTTATTCAGGCGGGCTGCAGCTCCGGCCTGGTCCCACACACCGACACAGTGGAGCTTAGGAGGAAGGCCCAGAGCTGAAATTTCACAGGGCTTATAAAGGCAAAAACCACAATGTATCGGGGGCAAAGTCATATGTAAATCACACGGATTGGTGACCTTTAAAATGATTGGTGCTGGGGTTGCTTAAGCTGTGCTGTTCAGCGGGGATTGGCTACTTTGTCTAGGGGATATTTTTTGAAAGTTGTTTGTATCAGGGCGGGAAAGTTGCAGGGAGTAGCAAGACCGGTTAGGTCCTATCTACGAAGTAACCAATTCTGTTCCTGGAATTTATGTGCACTCTGGGTCACTCATAGTTTAATGTAAATAACAAAATGGCTACTGCCTCAAAATGGAGTTACTGTAACCCTTCAGTTTAAAAAAGCCTCTGCCGGGACGCCCGGGTGGCTCAGTTGGTTAAGCAGCTGCCTTTGGCTCAGGTCATGATCCCAGCGTCCTGGGATCGAGTCCCACATCGGGCTCCTTGCTCGGCAGGGAGCCTGCCTGCTTCTCCCTCTGCCTCTGCCTGCCTCTCTGTCTGCCTGTGCTCGCTCTCTCTCTATAACAAATAAATAAAATCTCTAAAGGAAAAATATATATATAAAGTGTAAAAAAGCCTCTGCCTTCGGCTCAGGGCATGATCCCGGGGTCCTGGGATTGAGCCCCAAATCGGGCTCTCTGCTCGGTGGGGAGCCTGCTTCCCTTCCTCTCTCTCTGCCTGCCTCTCTGCCTACTTGTGATCTCTATCAAATAAATAAATAAAATCTTTTTTAAAAAAGGGACTTAAAATTTTCTGTTCTTCAGAAAATATTTACAGTATAGAAGTCTGACAAAAAAACTTACATCCAAAATATATAAAGAACTAGAATAACAAAAAGCCCAATTAAAAATTAGACAAAAGCCTTGAACAGACATTTCACACAAAAAAAAGTTATAGGAATGGCCAAAAAGCATGCAAAGAGATCCTCAATGCCCATAAGAAAAATAAAAATTATAAAGTAAAACCCAGTGAGATCCTACTTTATACCCAATACAATGGCTAAAATGAAAAAGACTGAGAGTGCCAGTTATTAGAAAAGTTGTAGATCTAGAGTCTCATGCATTCCTATAGAGTATATAGTGGTAGAACCATTAGAAAAAGAGTTTGGAAAATTCTTATAAAATTAGGCATACATCAACCCCTTGAGCCAGCAATGCGACTAATGATTTATCCAAAAGAAATGAAAACGTCCACAGAAAGACTCCTACAGGAATGTCAAAGCAGTTTTATTCATAATAGCTGAAAACTGGACACATCCCAAAAATCCATTCAGAAGAGATAAGGATTAACAAATTGTGGTACAGGCAAACAATGGAATTTTTTTAATTGAGCAATTTTTTATTTTTTTAATATTTTATTTATTTATTTGTTAGAGAGAGAGAGCGAGCGAGCACAGGCAGACAGAGAGGCAGGCAGAGGCAGAGGGAGAAGCAGGCTCCCTGCCGAGCAAGGAGCCCGATGCGGGACTCGATCCCAGGACCCTGAGACCATGACCTGAGCCAAAGGCAGCCCCTTAACCAACTGAGCCACCCAGGCGTCCCTAATTGAGCAATTTTTAAAAAGTGAACTGCTGTAATAGTGTTGTATGGTGACAGATGGCAACATAGAATGCCATATACAGATGCTCGGTCACTCTTTTGTACATCTGAAGTTAATGTAACATTCTATATAAACTATATTCAAATTTTAGGGGCGCCTGGGTGGCTCAGAGGGTTAAAGTCTCTGCCTTCGGCTCAGGTCATGATCCCAGGGTCCTGGGATCGAGTCCCACATCGGGCTCTCTGCTCAGCGGGGAGCCTGCTTCTCCTTCTCTCTCTCTCTGCCTGCCTCTCTCCCTGCTTGTGATCTGTCAAATCAATAAACAAAATCTTTTAAAAAAAAAAAAAACATTCAAATTTTTAAAAAATTTCAACTGCTGATATAAACAATACAGATTAATCTAAAAATCATTATGCTGAGGGGAAAATTTTTCACAAAAAAGAACACACACCACGTGATTTCATTTGTATAAAGTTCAAGAACCAACAAAATGACTGTTGATAGAAAAGGTAATTGTGGGGATGCCTGGGTGGCTCAGTTGGTTAAGCGGCTGCCTTCGGCTCAGGTCATGATCCCAGCGTCCCGGGATCGAGTCCCACATCGGGCTCCTTGCTCGGCAGGGAGCCTGCTTCTCCCTCTGCCTCTGCCTGCCTCTCTGTCTGCCTGTGATCGCTTTCTCTCTAACTAATGAGTAAATAAAATCTTAAAAAAAAAAAAAAAAGATTTGTTTATTTGTTTGTTTAAGGGAGAGTGAGTAAGTGAGGATGGGAGGGGCAGCGGAGGGGGACAGATTCTCGAACAGACTTTGGAGTTGGATCTCACAATCCCAAGATCAAGATCTGAGCAAAAAACTCAGAGTTGGATGCCCAACCAACTGCATCACGCAGGCATCCCTGGTTACATAGATTTGTCAAAACTCGTTAAATTGCACAATTAAGATATGTGCATTTTATTGCTTGTAAAATATACTCAATTTTTACAAAAGCTAAAGACAATACAATTACATTAAACCTATAAAAACAAAATCTATAAATGAAAATTGATATGATGAGGACAACTATATTCAGAAGTCTCACAGCCTTTGATATTTTTTTCTAAATGAAAATAAATATGGGGTACCTGGGTGGCTTAGTTGTTAAGCATCTGCCTTCGGCTCAGGTCATAATCCTAGGGTCCTGGAACCCTAGCCCTGCATCTGACTCCCTGCTCTGCAGGAAGCCTGCTTCTTCCTCTCCCACTTCCCCTGCTTGTGTTCCCTCTCTGGCTGTCTCTCTGCCAAATAAATAAAATCTTTAATAAATAAATAAATAAAATATAAAATTGTCAAAAAGAAATGAGTTCTATGGGTTGAGGAGAAATAAAAGTAGACAATATTTTAAAATAAACAAATATAGATAAAATAAATTCTAGAGCTAATTTCTTTGAAAATATCAATAAAACAGTAAACCACCAAGCGGATTTAAATAGAAAACACATTCAAATCATTAAAAGTGAGAATTAGACTTTATTCACAGATACAGAAGTACTTTATATTGGTATGAGAAATTTTAATGCATCACTCCAAGCTACAAATTCTGAAAATACAGAAGAAATGCACAATTTTCTAAGAACACATAAACTTTCAGAAATGACTTGAGAAAGTAGTCCATCTGGATACCAATAACCATGAAAGAAATAAAAATTTGTGCCTAGGGAATAACTCCAAATGCTGTGCCACGTCTAAACAATTTAACTAGTGAATTCTAATAGAGCTTCAAGGAAAGATAACTCACATGTAATTGAGACTGTTCCGGAGCACAGGAAAAGATGGCATGCTTCCCAGTTCATTTTCCCAAACCAGCAATACTCTAATTCCAAAGCCCAACAAATGGAGCACAAAAAAAGGAAATCACAGACTAATCTCCCCATTAATATAAACAATATACTAATCCAGTAGTATGTTAAATATGCCAATTAATTAATCACTTCAATACCTCAGAATATTGAAAAGTAATTATTTTAATAAATGCAAAGATGAAAAATAACTAAAATAAATGTAGTATTAAATACAAAAGCTTCCCAATAATAGAAGAAAACCTCCTCAATCTATTAGAGTATATTGCTCACATATAGATATTAATAATGAAAGACTAAGGTCCATTCACATTAAATTCAAGAACAAGAGCAGTGTGCTTATTGTCTTGTACTTTTCTGGAACCTCTATCCAGATCAATAAAGGATAGAAGAATTTGTTTAAGTGATAACTTTTAGAAGCCTAGGGACAACTTTCAGAGGATGCTTCTCCAAATAGAAAAAGCAAGTAAATTAAATGAAAACCACTAGTAAAGTAACTACATTAGAAATATACAAAATTAAGCACTTTTGTCCTATATACAAGTAATCAATTAAGAAATTTAATAGGGAAAAAAGTGCTCCATTTTAAACAACCACCAGAAACATAAAATGCCTATGAGACAACTTAATAAAGAAATGTATAACAGCTTATATGAAAACTATCAAACTTTACTGAGGACCAGAAAAGAAAACCTCTTTTTTAAAATGTTTAATATCTTACACATGTTAATGAGAATACCAATGAATTGCCTAAAAAGTTAACACAATAATTCCAATATTCATTTGAAAGAATAAACAAGTTATAAATGGCAGTCATCATTTTTAAAAGATGGGTTATAGTCAACAATAAAAGGCACAGAATACTTGTTTTGCCAAATGTTAAAATGTACTATAGAGATACAGAAATAAAAAGAGTGTTGCAATAAGAGTAGATAGAAAAAGAACCAACTACATAAAATCATTTCCTCTACAATAAAAATGCCTCCTGGAATCAAAAGTTCTCTCTGTAGGAGAGAGAGGAGTTGATCCCACTTAGCAGAGGAGGAAACTGAGGATCAGATAACAGGGTCGGGGGAGGGCTAGGGGGAGCAGCAGACACCCCACTGAGCAGGACGCCAGATGCGGACTCAATCCCGGAACTCCAGGATCATGAACTTAACGGGCACTTAATTCACTGAGCCACCCAGGCACCCCCCAGCTGGAAAATGTTATTAACAATAATTATTTCTTAGAGATGGGATTAAAGTTATTATTTTTATTTTATGCATTTATTTATTTTTGAGAAAGAGAGCAGGGTGGGCAGAGGCAGATGGAAAAGCAGACTCCCTGATCAGTAGGGAGCCAGATGTGGGTCTCCATCCCAGAACCTCAGGACCATGAGCCAAAGGCAGACACTTAACCAACTGAGCCACCCAGGCACCCACTTTCTATAATAAATACAAATTTTCATTTTCTGCATGTTATTTTTGCCTAATCAACCATATTCATCATTTTGGGGAGAAAAAAAAGAGTTGCTCAGTTTTGCTCTTCAAACTGGTATTCCAGCAAACAGAAAGAGAAAAATGAAACCTAGGTTTGGTTGGTTGGTTGTTGGTTTGGTTTTTGAAGGAACAATACCCTCAAAAGGGTATTTAATACCCTTCATATATCAAGAGAGTCAAGTCTGGTCAACTTAATCAGAGTTTTACAAAATCTATAGGGTAGGCAAGAAAGAAGATAGGGGACTCCCAATACCTAGAGAGGAAAAGAGTATAGCCCTTTACCCAATGGGAAAAGCAGCTGGGAGAGGGGAGGGAGAGAAGCCATCAAGGCAAATTCTCAATTCTGCCCCCACAATTCCCCCAAACTTTGGGGAAGTTACAATAAAAATGCCCCAGATAGTCTGAAGTCATACCCATGGAGGGACTTGGATTTCACTTCCCATTTGTAACTCTGATAAGATGGCTTGTAGATACATTGTGCCAATGTATAATAGAGTGAAAACAATGACATAGGTAAACACCAGCCAAGGGATAAGGTGAGGGGAGAGAGGAGCAATGATCCTGGGTCATATAAGGTCATCAGTAGGACATGACAGAGAACTTCCCCCAAGAGCAACCATCCTGCATTTCCCTTGACTGGAAAACAGGCAAGGACAGCAGCAGACACTCAGTGACATGAATCACACATCAATCAGAGCGTGGGGACCAGCAGAGAAAGCTGTTTCTTAGGATAGAAATTCTGCTACTGAAAGATCACGCACCTACACAAAGAGAGGAAAGGAAGGGTGAGCAAGGAAAATAGGGGAGGAAGGGGAATCCTCCAGCCTGTTAATAGAAAAGAAAGAAAGAAATGGGGAAGTAATCAGAATAATACACTTTTAAACTGTAAGAGACATTGATTGGCCGGTGATGGGAAAGTTGACTTTTGTTCCCTCACCAGCAGGAACAGTATTAATTCAGTCATAGAGAAATTAGAAGGCTACACTGTTTTACATTTCTGAGTTCCAATTGATTTATTTTGCCCCTGCTGTGAATATCTATCATGTGTTTACCACTTGCAGTGTGCCAGGCATTGTGCTGAATGTTTTACCCTCGTATCCTATTCCATACAACAATCACAAGAGGCAGGTGGTACATAATCCTTGAACCACAGAAGAGCAAACAGCAATTTGGAAGAGTAAGTAAATTTTACCAAGATTAGAGAGCAAGTAAGTGACGGAGCAAAGACCTGAACCCAGTGCCAGAACCTCTCACCCGAACCACTACAGAATGCCACCTACACGCTGCTATTATGCTCACTCTTCAGGTGTTCAAAGAGGTTAAATGACTAACCCAACCAGCAAGCAGAGAGCTGCGGTTTCAGCCAAGTCATCTGGCTCAAGATATGCCAGTTTCTATTTCCTGAGTAATGTATAAGTATCTTAACAAATCAATTAAAATTTTACAGCTTTTTGTTGCTCCTGTAACTATGGAAAACTTACAGAATATGTAAACTAGATTAGGATAGTGAGAGATGAAAAAAATAAAAAGGTAACAGAGTATAAAGTTCAGTAAAGCTTTATAAATAGAAACTTTGTGGGATACCTGGGTGGCTGAGTCAGTTAAGCGACTGCTTTTGACTCAGGTCATGATCTTGGGGTCCTACGATCAGCCTGTGTGGGCTCCCTGCTTAGCAGGGAGTCTGCTTCTCCCTCTCCCTTTGCCCCTCCCCTTGCTGTGCTCTGTCTCAAATAACTAAATAAAGTCCTAAAAAAAAAAAAAAAATTGAAACTTTTTGAAAGACAGACAAGTTGTAAAAATGGGTAAAATTATTGGTAGCCGAGAGGGAACAGTGAGAGAACACAATCATTGTAACGTAGCAATGTGGGATTACCATTAATCCCCTTGAATGGGTATGACAGAAGGAACTGATATGGAGTCCAAGAAAAAATGCTGAGAAAACCTTGTGGATTTTACATGCTCAGATCTTGTAAGAGAACCATATCTCTTACTGCAAAAAAACAACTCAATAAATGACATACATGAAGAGTGGTGTGGGACAACTGAAGTCTAATGTTCAAGAAACAATGGCGGAAGGCATGGGAACAACAGCTTGGACAGTGTGACAGTACTGGGTGTGCATTACAAGGGGAAGCTACAGGCCAGACCTCAGCAGTTGAAGATAAATTAGCTAAGGTACACTGCATCTGCTTTAATAAAAGGGATGCATAACTAAAGGACTATATTTTGTAGGATGGGAGGAAAGGAGAAACAAAATACATAAATTTTCAAAATACAGCTAATGATCCAAAATTCAAGCCATCGAGATGTGTTGATTCCTTTGCTAGTAAAGCAATTTCTTGGGAGTCATTTTCTAAAACACCTTCACAAGCACTTCAGTAACACCGGGACTTCACAGACAGCTCTAGTTGCTTAACTCAGTTTGTTAAATCACAGCTTTGGGGACGCCTGGGTGGCTCAGTTGGTTAAGTGGCTGCCTTTGGCTCAGGTCATGATCCCAGCGTCCTGGGATGGAGTCCCACATGGGGCTCCTTGCTCGGCAGGGAGCCTGCTCCTCCCTCTGCCTCTGCCTGTCTGTCTGCCTGTGCTCGCTCTCTCTAACTAATAAATAAATAAAATCTTAAAAAAAAAAAAAATTTAAATCACAGCTTTGATGAGGCCAGTGTCTTGAGTGTTCCAGGTCAGCTAACTGCCTTGTTCCATGGCTCCTAACCATAGTCAATGGTGAAGAACCTTTATACTATTGTGTTTCATATTTGAACTTACAGTAGGCTCTGGGCTACTTAATAACAGGAATTGGTTCATCTCAGTGTCCCCTGAAACTTGTGTGACTACAGAGGAGGCACTTGGTAGGTGAGGAGAAAGCAGGCACGTGACCGCCACTTGGTAAGGAGCACAAACTGAGAGATGAACGAATTTTTCAGTTGAAACCTACACAAGGATGCACTTAACTCAGTTATTGTGCTACACTCCTCCATGGGCCAAGGTTGGAGAAAAATATGAAATGACTGATTCATGACTGATTCATCTGAAACCTGCAAGTGTCCAGGAAGGTCTAGAACAAGAGCAATGATGTTAAATATTGCTTATGAGGGGTGTTTGATTTTTCAGAGAATTAAAAAGCAAAACAAAAATTGAGATAAGCCCTCTGCTCCCGCTGGCTAGTTATCTTTTGGAAGAGAGATAAATTTCAGGAATTTGCAGATTGAATTTGAAGCCATCAGTGACCATTTGAAAGGAACACTTATTTACTTCATGGAAGATTGTACACCTGTGTATTTACTACTTCCCAGAAGTTTCTAAAAGTACAGGTCTTCCTTGACTTATGCCAGGGTTATGTCCAAAAAAACCCAGTGTAACTTGAAAATATCTTAAGTCAAAAATGCCCTGAACACACCTAACCTACAGAATATCATAGCTTAGCCTACCTAGCTCAACTTAAATGTGCTCACTTACATCAGCCTACACTTGGGCAAAACCATCTAACACAAAGCCTGTATTAGAATAGTGTTGATGGGGGGGGAGAAGGGTTGGGAGAGGGTGGTGGGGTTACATTATATGTTTAAATAAAAAAGCTTAAAGAAAAAAATAAATAAATAAATAAAAATGAGAAGAAAAAAAATAGAATAATGTTGAATATCTCCTGTAATCGATTAGATACTGTACTGAAAGTGATATAGATGTAGAATGGTTGTGTCAATTTTTTACCCTCATAATTGTATGGATGATGGGGAATTGTAGCTTACTGGTACTGCCCAGCATCCTAAGGTCATACCACACACTGCTCTCCTGAGAAAAGATCAAAATTAAAAATTCACAGTATGGTTTCTATCAAATGTGTATTGTTTTCAAAACACTGTAAAGCCAAACAAACAAACAAAAGCTGAACCATCATTTTAAAATTCAACCTTAGGGATGGATCTCTCCATCTCAGGGTTGTAGGTTCAAGCCCCATTGTTGGCTGTGAGATTACTAAAAAATAAAAATCTTTTTAAAAAATTCAACCTTAGGTTTTTTCATTTCTTTAAACGTAATCTTTCTATGCCCTTGATCTTATTTGGATTTATTCACCTTTTTGACTTGTGAGTTTTTATTTTTTCTTAATTTCATTTCTGCTTTCACAAGAAATATTAAAACTATTCATCCTCTCAGCTACATGCCAATTAATGAGACTGGGCCTCTTTCTTACACCATACACAAAAATAAACTCAAAATGAATTAAAGACCTAAATGTGACACCTGAAACCATAAAACTCCTAGATGAAAACATAGGCAGTAATTGTTCTGACATCAGCCTTAGCAACATTTTTCTAGCTAAGTCTCCCTAGGAGAGGGAAACAAAAGCAAAAATGAACTATTAGGACTACACCAAAATAAAAAGGCTTTGCACACAGCAAAGGAAACCATCAACAGAAAAAAAGGCAAACGACACTGGGAGAAGATATTTGCAAATGATTTATCCAAAAAGGGGTTAATATCTAAAATACATAAATTGTGTATGCAACAAATACAAAAAAAAAAAAAAAAACCACACACAATTTGATTAAAAAATGGGCAGAGGACCTGAAGAGATATTTTTCCAAAGAAGATATATAGATTGACAACAGATACATGAAAAGATGCTCAAAATCACTAATCATTAGGGAAATGCAAATCAAAACCACAAGCTATCACCTTGTTGTCAGAATGCCTAGTACCAAAAAGATAAGAAATGACAAGTATTGTCAAGAACATAGAAAAAAGGGAATTCTCATGCAATGTTGGTGGGATGTAAATTGGTGCAACCATTGTGGAAAACAGTACAGAGACTCCTCAAAAAATTAAAAATAGAAATACCATATGACCCAGGGGCGCCTGGGTGGCATCTGCCTTTGGCTCAGGTCACAATCCCAGGGTCCTAGGATCCAGTCTCCCGTTGAGCTCCCTTTCCCTCTGCCCCTTCCCATGCCATTCTCTCTCTTGCTATCTCTCAAATAAATGAAACCTTCAAAAAAAGAAGAAGAAGAAGAAGAGAAATACCATATAATCCAGTAACTCCACTACTGGGTATTTACCCAAAGAAAATGAAAACACAAATTCAAAAAGACATATGCACCCCTATGTTTATTGCAGCATTATTTACAATACCCAAGATAGGAAGCAACCTAAGCATCCATCAACAGATGAATGGATAAAGATATGGTATGTATACACACACACTAGTAAGCAGTATAAAAGAATGAGACCTTGCCACTTGCGACAATAGAACCATAGATGGACCTCGAGGATATTATTCTAAGTAAAGTAAGTCATTGAGAAAAACCAACACCATGATTTCACTTATATGTGGAACCTAAAAAGCAAAACAAACAAAAAACAGGCTCTTAAAAAACGGATAACAAACTGGTGGTTGCTAGAGGGGAGGTGGGTGGAGGGATGAGCAAAAAAGATAAAGGGGATTGAGAGGTACAAATTTCCAATTATAAAATAAGTCAGGGAGATAAAAGGTACAGCACAGGGAATACAGTCAATAGTATTTTAATAACATTGTGTGGCTATTATGGTGAGCACTGAGTAATGCATAGAATTCCTGAATCACTGTTGTATACCTGAAACTGATATAACATTGTATACCAATTTATTTCAATAATAAAAAATACTAAAAATTAAAAAGGATCAGTCCTCTTAACATGTTCTAATAAAAAGTTGTGTTGTTGCAGTTCTATTCATGCAGAGCTAGGGTTCTGCCCTTTTTAGACAACTATGGTCTAATCTATCTCAGCACACGTTTTAAATCCTTACCAAAATTCGGGATGAGTTTCTTCTCTGTGAAATTTGTTAAGCAATAAGATGGAAATTTCAGGACATCAATCAAAGATCTCTGTGCACTCTCTTCGAAGGCAACACTAGGCAATATTCAGATATTATATTCCAGTTTCCAAACTCCTGCCACAATGGAATACCTTCACCCACACTAAGCTAGAAACTCACCTGGTACCAAGGGTTAGACACGCAAGTTCTGTGGACACGACAGAATAAGGGTTCTAACTCCCTTTGCTCAATGGTCTGGAGAGAAATAAATTGTCTCTGGTAAATCCAGTCATAACTCCTGAATATCATTTGAGGCAAGTTCAATGGGCAGTCTCTGTATGCTAATTAAACATTAAAACAGCCAGCAAACACAACTTCTAGAGACAGATTTCTCAAAGGAATCTAGCAAATGTTATGTATTCTCTTCCCCTGTTGTAATAAATACCATTTATTTCCCTGAAGAATAGCACACTGTTAAGTGACCTAAAATTAAAACATCACAATTTGATGATCCCTTTCCTGTTTCATCATGGTAAGTAGAGAGGGATGCAGTCCTTGGAGAAATACCTTCTAGAACGTTAGAGTGAATACTTAGACCACTGGGTAACAGGATTAATTAGGACTCTTCCGGTTGCTCTGGACAAAAATCCACCTCAGTCAGGCTTAGTGAGAAGGGGCATTATTACCTAACCAGTAAACATGGGGATTCAAAATGACAGCTGGACCCACCACTCACATAGGGTCACCAGAGCTCACCTCTCTCCATCTCTCAACTTCCGGTCATGAGCCAGCTTTCTTCATCCAAGAAGCTCTCATGATGCAGCATGAAAGGCAGCTGCCCATAGACCCACATTCCCATCCTTCCAGCTGAGCAACCACAATAGGAGAAAGAAATTTTCCTCCCCAGACATCCATGCGTCTTTCCCAGGAAGGGATCTCTGGGCCATGTGCCCATCCCTAAACCAATCACTTAGCCCAAGGCACAAGGTCACATGTTCACAACCCATACAACAGAAAGACAGGGCACTAGCCTGGAAAGGTTTACAGCCCAACAGCTTGCTGGGTGGAATAAGGGGGGATGGATTGCCTGACGGAGGGCGCTTTGGCAGACAGACCGCTACTAGAGTCAGGTGTTTCAAAGTGACAAATCTCGTTTTTTTTCCCCGAACAACCAAAAAAAAAGTCTGTAAAAATACTCTATGATCTTACATATATATGGAATCTTAAAAAAAAAAAGAAAAAGAAAAAACATGCTTATAAACACAGAGCACCAACTGGTGGCTGCCAGAGGTGGGTGGTGGAAAGTGGGCAAATGGGTGAAGGGGGTCGAAGGGTACCAACTTACAGTTATAAAATAAGTCTTGGGGATGTAATGTGCAGCATGGTGACTCAGTGAACAGTACCATGTTGCATATTCAAAAGTTGCTAAGAGAGCAGATCTTAAAAGTTCTCAGCAAAGGGGCACCTGGGTGGCTCAGTGGGTTAAGCCTCTGCCTTCAGTTTAGGTCATGATCTCAGGGTCCTGAGATCAAGACCCACATTGGGCTCTTTGCTCGGCGGGGAGCCTACTTCCCCCTCCCCCTCTGCCTGCCTCTCAGCCTACTTGTGATCTCTCTCTCTCTGTCAAATAAATAAAATTTTTTTAAAGTTCTCAGCATAACAATTTGTAACTATGTATGCGGATGTATTAACTTACTGGAGTGATCAATTCACAGTACACACAAATTATCATTATACTGTACACTGGTGCTAATATAACGCTGTATGTCAAATATAACCTCAATTTTGAAAATGAATTCAAGAAAAGAAAGAAATGCCACTTCTCTGGTACTACTCTAGACATCAGGGGTGGGGCCCAGCAATCCATAGGGAACCCCTTCAGGGGATTCCAACCCATGCCAAAGTTTGAGCACCACTGGCCTAGCTGACGTTTCCATATTCCCACTCAAGTGAATAGACTTTTATTCAGCCTTGGGTAGTTAAGAAATAATACTTGAGAGCCAGGATTGCAAAGTATTTCCATAAAAGGCAAAATAGTAAACATCTTGGGCTTTGTGGGCCAAGAGGCAAAATCAAGGTTATATAAACATGTAATCCCTTATAACACAACCATTTAAATATGTAAAAACCATTCCTGGGTGGTGGGATGTACCAAATCAGGTGATGGGCCACATCTGTTAACCCCTGCTCAGTAGTTGAGGGGTAGGCAGGCTTATTTTAAAAAGAAAGAGAAAAGAACGGGGGTGGGGCAGGGGGAGAAAGAGAGAAGATATATTTCTACATGCAGAAAAAACATTCACTTTCAGTGGAAAAGACATGGATTCCTGTTTAACAATCTGCAGCCTTTCTCAGTGAAAGATAAATACATCAACCGAGAAACCAGCCCTGTAGTGGCAAATGACACAATCACTGCCATCACCCTCGGCCAGCACTTCAGACCCTTTCCTGTCAATGCTTTCATTCACAGTGTCAAAGAGCCATTGAATGTCTGCCCCTGAGAAGTCCAGACACCAAAGTGAGATGGAAAGCATTAATAATGTACATATGGAAAGAGAGAGGTTGGGTGATTCTTGTGACTCTATTAACCCACTTACCCTCAAGGGGCTGTTTTAAGATCAAACAGTGTGAATGATGCCTGGGATAAAACCAATGCATGTGGACTAAGAATATCCACCCTCCATTGGAAATGACACAGAAATGTCATCAACCTGATTTTGGTCAATTACAGATACAGAAGACCACGAGGGACCACTCTCCATAGATACCCATGTGGGTAGCCAACTCTACTTTTCCATCCATCTCTCTAGCCACTCCTTTTCGATATCTACTGCTGGCTCCTCTTCCCACCAAAATATACCCTGACAATGCTCATGTTTTGTTTTAGGTCTTCCCTTCTCACCTATAGCCTCTCTTTGGGTGGTCCATTCCCACTCAGTTACCATCTCCTGAGTCCACAACTCTAGCATACACCAGTCCAGAGCTACTGAGCTTTAAAGTGCTGTATCTCACTGCCTACTGAACAGTTACATGTGGTTGTCTGTCCAAAAATTTAACTCCGCCTTTCTACCCCTCAACCCAACGTGCCCTTCTTCTAACATGTATGATTTCAGGAAATGATACCACCATACAGCCTGTTACTCAAATTTGAAATCTCAGAGTCATCCTTGATACCTCCCTGTCCTTCCACATCTCCTTTCACATTTAAACAATCACAAAATCCTATTTTACTTCCTCACTATCTCAAAACTTTTCTATCTGCCTCCTAGTCCAAACTACTTTCATTCTGTCCTTAAATACTACTGTAGCCACTTAGCCACCCTAGGTCCATTCTTGGCCCCTCCCTCCACCAATCCATTTAAATCCAAATTAACCAATCTCTGCCTTTAAATTTTTTTCAAATGCCGTAAAAAGCCCCGAGTGTCTCAAGGGGATGTGTTGGGACTAACTGCACCAAGTCCTGGAGCGGATCTTGTTTTAAAATGTTGCCTCTTGAGTTACGTCAAACCCAAAGAATCCAAGTCTCTAGGGATAGGCCCAAGGCACTAATTTTTAATCCCAAATCCTTACTATGGTTTACAGGACCTTCATAATCTGACCTCCTGCAGTTCCAGGCAAGGTTAGGGCATCTGATTCATGATTCTGTCCCCAAGTGCCCTGTACCCCTCCAAGAGAAGCACTTGTGGCACTGGTCAGGATGTATTCAATGTAGTATTCCCTGACAGGAGCTAAGTCCCAGGAGCGAAGACACTATGCCTGCCATTTACCCCTCGTGCCCAGGACAGTGGGGCACAATATCTGTTTAATATTCATCACCATGCAGAACCAAAGAGAATATAGATTTTCTTCACAGCACGGTTGGTTAAACATGACTGAAAATGTCTTCATTTATTGATAAAGTGTACAGACCAAGAAAAGAAAGGGCTCAGATAACAATGATTGAACTAATTAATTAGTGGCCTGAAGGAGAAAGTTTAATCTTCAAAATCAAAGTAATTATTTAGAGGTTGATAACAAGCTCTCCTCCAGTCTCCAGAGAGATCAAATGAACAGAAATAAGCTTTGGACTGCATTCAGAGAGTTTCTGATCATACGTACTATATGGGTAAATTCAAATTTTTTAAAAAAAAAAAAAAAGGTTAAATTTTCTCTGGCATAAGAAAGAGACCTCTCCCCTCCCCCATCCCACTTTTCCTTGAGCATTTTCCTTTAGAAAACTTGCAATCACATTCTTTCTCTGCACTTCTGAAGTGTATGTAGATCTTTTCAAAAAGCTAAATAAGCCTCCTGACAGTTTTACAACTCAAGAATGTCTTTCTCAAGGACCTAGCAGCCATTTCTTTAAAATGCAAACATAAAGGAAGATAGCACCTCTATCTCAGCCTTCATGAGCATTTAACTTGGACATCTGGTCCCAAATTCTAACTAACTACCTGCCATAGAGATTTGAGGAGCTTTATTATTCTTCTGGATAAAGAGACTTTGCAAACACAGATGGTCAGCCCAATTACCCAGTGAATTCAGGATGAGCTATGTGTGACAAATGGTGCTGTCATGGCCTCTGACCCAAGGACTAGTTACCATTTATCTTGAGCACATGGAGGTGAGAGGTTGTATGTGCCTGGCTATATGCAAGGGTGAGATTCCTCTGTCTTTTCTCTTTATCTGACTTTCTGGGATGCACACCCCATGTTGGTTGTAGGCTTATACAATAATAAAACTCTTCCTCGGTCTTTGCAGAGAGGTTTTCTGGGTTGGCAAGAGGTTTTGTTTTCAATTTTATTTCCCTAACAGTACCAACCACAAGCCAGACTGACCAAATGGAAGTGGTGAATTTGTAACTAAAAGCTCATTTACCAGCAGTATAGGCAAGCTGAAGCCGCTGAGTGTTTCATCAAGGCCCATATAACTGGAGGGCCCTGCATAGCTGGGTGGGGAGTAGGGCATACCCTGCCCTGAAAATACAGTCTTCCCTCTTTTGGGTTACTTCTGCCCGCTGCACTCCTGTCTCCCGGACTCCTCCATATAAAACAAAAACAAAAAAAGCAAAAGCAAAAGCAAAAGCAAAAACAAAAAAACTGGCATATCTGGCATATTAGCAAGGGAAAGCCCAGGCAGGACACACTCCTACCCAGACCCACAGAGGAGCGTGGGTGGAGCCCAAGGAAATTAAGTAAATGCAAATTTATGAACATAAGTGAGGAAGTGGTTGGGATAAAAAGAATGAGATGTCCCAGAGGGAGTGACACTGGCAAAAACTTCCCATTAGATGAACTCTCCACTAGACTGCACATTGAAAGAGGAAAGGATAAAATGTTGGCAACTGATCTAACCACGCAAAGGAGGATGACAAGCAGAAAAGATGCTTAGCCTAAGTTCATGGTGAGAAGGTGGGCACTGTTGAAACTAAAACTTTACTTTCCAGTGTTTCCAGTATTTTAAGTTACAATGTACTGTAAGTAAATATTAATTTTACCATTTTTCACTTCCTAATACAGTATCAACAGTAAAGAGCTAGTTAAAATGTTCAACGTTTTCACAAACAATTTTAAAGCTCACAGAACATCTGTAATCTTTCCTGCTGATGATTGCTTGGCCTGGTCTTGCACTATCGTGCAAAGCAAGGGCTGCCTATATCCCTATTCCTCATTAAACAAGTTGTTAATACAAGTGCCTAAAACAGTGTCTGTCACCCAGGAAATGCTCAATAAATGTCACCTATTATTTCAAAGATACTACTGTTTTTCAGCTTTAATGCAAAAGTTGTTGTTTTCAATGTCTCTCCTTGCTGCTCCTATTTCTCTCCTTCTACTTTCTCATGAAACCATTCCCATCAGGCTTTTGTCCATACACACTGGCCCCCAGCACAACTGCTCTTCTCAGAGTCACCAATCACTTCGAATAGCTAAATCCAACGGTAGCTGTAAATCTTAATGGACTCGACAGCAATATTTAATTCAATTAATCACAAAACACCTTGGTTTCTAAACACCACACTCTCCTTGCTGGTTTCCTCCTGCCCTATAAATGGATCCTTTTCAATCTCCTTTCAGTAACCAATCCAAATGTTAGAGATCCAAGGGTTCTCAACTGCCTCTCTCCCAGCCTCTCTCCCACAGCATTGTATTCACACACACATATACCCCATATCAAAGCCATCAGCATATTCTGTCAACTTAGTACCTTCTAGTCATTAGAAGTCCCCATTTTAGAGATGAGAAAACGGAGCCACAGATAAAGTTATGTACTTTTCCAAGGTCACACAAATGATCTGGGACAGAACTGGGATCTATGCCTAGGGAGGCTAACTTTAGAGCTTTAAAGTGGCAAATTCCCTCAATTCCGGCCAAGATTAAAAAAAGAAAAAAAAGTTAGGTGCAATTTCAAGAATACTTTTGATAAAGACAAAAAATACACAATTTCTAAGTTTCTTCCAAATAGACAAGGTACACCTAATATAAAACATAACATTATAAACCAAAACAGTTTTAGGGTTTTTTTTTGTTGTTTTTTGGTTTTTGTTGTTTTTTTTTTTTTTTTTTTTTTTTTGAGAGAGAGAGAGAGAGAGCGCGAGCGCACATATCTACACGCTGGTCTGGTGGGGGAGAGGAAGGAGAAAAGCAGACTCCCTGCTGAGGGTAGAGCCTCAGGAGGGAAGGCTTGATCTCAAGTCCCTGGGATCACCACCCCAGCCAAAATCAAGTCACATGCTTAACTGAGCCACCCAGGTGTCCCCAAAACAGAACTTTAACAGTTTGTAAGAAAATTTCCCACTCAAGTTTTTATAATCTTTGTGTTTCTATGTATATATATATTTTTAATTGGGATGCTTTTTTCTATTTGTCTTTTTTTTTTT
>ML102855.1:0-58537 GCA_003697995.1 Taxidea taxus jeffersonii
TTTTTTTTTTTTTTTTTGAGAGCATTTAGCTTTTAAATGGAAAGCCTGAAAAGATATGAGAACTCACAATTAAGCCTGATTTTAAAGCACTAACAAGTATTTCAAGATCTACATGAGCTGAACAATTTGGACATTGAAATCTCAGCTGAACAAGCAACAATGAGGTGGGGAATATTTATGATCAGAGACAAGGGGTTTCAAGTACCAGAAATACCACCTCTAATATTTTATCAAGGATCCAGAGGCATTGTCTGCACAGTGATAAATGTTTTAACGGTTAACCCTGGAAATGAGGATGCCTCAACGTTGTATACCTGTTAATAAAACTGACCATTAATAAATACTAGCCACTGCCTTCTGTATTTATTTAACAAACACCAATATAGTTACCATATTAGTGCCAGGCACTGTTTTAAATGCTTTACAAATATTAACTCATTTATTCCTCTGAACAACTTGGTGAGGTAGGCTCTGGAACTACCACAGCAGACCCAGACAACAGGGAGGCTTAATACCCTGCCCGAGGTCAGCTTTCACTGTCCCCTCCAGGGGCAGGGAACTAACCAAACTCTCCTACTCCAGTAGTCAGGGTCTTAAAAATCTATTTTTAATCATCAAAGAAAGGGAAAGGCTGTTCTAAAAAGGGATTTCATTTTGCCAAGTCCTTTATTTCCTCTGCATACCTTATTCATGAAAGGCTGGACAAGAAGATTTCAGAGTTTTCTCCCCGTTCTAAAATTTGGTTGACCTCATTCAGTACAGACTAGACCTGTTCGAAGCAGTTCTTGGAAGACTTAACAAAGTCAGGCTGGATTTTATTATTCTTAATCAGTAATTGCCTTGCTTTCTATTAAAGGCCTTCATGCATCTGGCATTAGCTCTGCCCTAATTAGCAGGTTACAATACAGTGCCACCGTCTACGCTGACTAGTCAGGCACATACAACACGGTATAAATGAAAAGGAGCCTGGAGTGGAGTCAGCACCTCCATCTCCTAAAGCAGGGATCAGCAAACCTTTCCTATCAAGACAGTAAGATAATAACCATGTTTGGTTTTACGGGTCACAAATGGTCTCTCACATATCCTTGGAATGTTATATCTCTGAAAATGTTTTGAATATTGTCCTTTAACTTAGCTCCCAGGCTATACCAAATAGGCCATGAGCCAGGCAGTAGTTTGCAGACCCTGGAACTAAAGCATCTGTTCCTCCATACAGTCATTCATCGAACAAAATCCATCTCCTGGGAGCTGAGTACCAAACAGAACTTCAAACTCTACTAGGCACATTGACTGCAGGTTAGGAACACACTTTGGATTCCTCCACCACAACTGTCAGTTCTACAAATAGCAACCTCTGTCACCCCTACAGCTGAAGGTAACTAATGTTCAAGTGACCAAATGTCAAGCACTCCTAACACCTGCCAGCTGAAAATCAAAAATTAAATACTGCCCTGGTCTCAGCAACTGCCATGGTAGAAAGGTTGGACGCACGACTCCAGTTAGCAAGCGTCTTCCTTCTCAGAGTTTTACAGACTCTGTTTGCAGAAGCTAGTTATAACTTCTGCGCTTTAGCCCATCAGCTAGAGAACATTTTCATGTTTTCATCCATCACCATCCACAAGTCTAAAGGGGAAAGCAACAACCTTCCACGTTTTAGAGGAAATTGCTTTAGCGATAAGGATACCTTTGTCATGACAGATTTTAGATACTAACACACACAAGCTAAAAAGAAGCCCTAATTTGGTCATTAAGTCATCCACGAGGCTGTATTCCAAATCCATAAGGAGAGAAGCCCAAGACTTCACATCTAGCCCATCTAAGGGACTCAAATGTCACTAGACTTGCCTCTTGGGGGACATTCTGCCTAAAAGCCACACTGCCCAAAGGCAAAGAAAGGAATAGAGAAAACACTAAATGCGGGACCAGGCAGGTGCCATAAATGCACGAAGGAGCCTAAGGACTGAGGCAAACAGAAGTACTTCTCCCCCTCATGGAAGCATGTACAACCCAGCTCCACAGACTGTTGCCGTGCAAGTGTTCCATGCCAATGCTGCCAAAATTTCCGATTTCGAGAGAGACCAGAAATTCACATTTTTATGTGCTATCACAGAATTTTTAAATACTGCAATCTGGAGAAAATTTAACACTTCAGGGACCCAAAACAAAAATGCTAGGTAAGGTTTTCCACAGAATACAGCATGAGAAGAGAAAGGAATGGTAGTTAAGGACATGCACCTAGCAATTGCACAATTACTAGAACTGTTATGTAATAAAAGCAACATTTTTTTTTTTTTTTGCAAATATATTGGGTCACTGAATCTCATCACAATGCCAGAAGTACTATTATTATCCCTACAGAAGAGCAAACCAAGACAAAGAAAAATTAAGCAAGCTGCCAGAACCAGAGGTCACAGTGATCTCAGGTTCATCTGACTCTGGAATCTATCTGCTCTGCTGCAGGTAAAATCACCTACAGAGAAACCATTATCGGTGGGAATTTCTCATGAATGTGCATGCTATCATACAGAGGCAAAGAATAGGTCTGTAAACACTTTAAAGAAACAAAACAGGCAACTTGCATTTTGGATCTACAATTTCTATGCTAGTCCACGGCAACCATTTGTGACATTCCAGCCAGTGCATATAGGAACACGGAGATCAGAGACCATCTCTCTCTGGGCAGTAGCGAGAGGAGGTAAAAGGACCAAAACACAATGAAGGTCTAATAAACACTCCCAAGAGAGCAAGTGCCATGTCTTATTGGCCTTTTGTCCAGGGAAATAGGGAATCAAACTTTACTGTGTATCAAATACCTCATTTAAAAAGCTCTGTAGCTGGGGCACCTGGGTGGCTCAGTGGATTAAAGCCTCTGCTTTCGGCTCAGGGTCGTGATCCCAGAGTCCTGGGATCGAGCCCCGAGTCGGGCTCTCTGCTCAGCAGGGAGCCTGCTTCCTCCTCTCTCTCTGCCTGCCTCTCTGCCTACTTGTGATCTCTGTCTGTCAAATAAATAAATAAAATCTTTAAAAAGGGGGGGGGGCTCTGTAGCTTTTAATTAGATGATGTCTCAACAACTGGGGGCAACATTTATAAGGAAAATGGAAGAAGGATGCATAACAATTTCAGACATGACTCTGGCAATTCTGACATTTTCAAACTTTTCCTGCATTTTTAAACTGAAAAATCTTTGCTCTTTTTTGAAATCTTCAGTCTTATTCATTAGTATTGCTTTGATTGCCTAGATTTTCCCTAGCCCATTTCCCTTCTAATTTTTCTGCGAACTGAAAAAAGCCGAAACTGTCAAAATGTATATGTTAATAACCACATAAGAGCCTAGGGGCTAGATTTTAATGTTCTTCTGGGTCAGCTATTTCTGGAGTTCAGATCTTTTTTGGCTCGCTTTCAGATTTAAGATTGTATTCTGGAGCATTAGGATTACCTGATATGAAGGCAACTATCGCTAGCAATTTTTTTTTAAACTTTATTTTCTTTTTAAAAGATTTTATTTATTTATTTGAGAGACAGAGAGTGTGTGCGAGCACACAAACACAAGTGGGGGAGCAGCAGAGGGAGAGGGAGAAAACAGGCTTCCCACTGAGCAGGGAGCCTGATGTGGGACTTGATCCCAGGACCCTAAGATCATGACCTGAACCCAAGGCAGACGCTTAACTGACTGAGCCACCCAGGCACCCCTTGCTAGTAATTTTCGTATAATTGTAACATGTGTTTTCCCTGAAAGTCACAGAATTACAGCATACAGAATCCAGGCTTTATCACCCAAAGCTATATTATAGAAAAATAAGAACCTCTGTCTAAAACACCTGGTCCTGGTATCTGGTAAATAAAAAAAAAAATTTTTTTCTTGAGATCTGAGGTTTCAAAAGGCAGGGTCCCTCTAATCAAACTTGGAGCCTTATTCAAGCAGCTCCAAAGCTGAGCCCTGCAGGGACTGTCATAGGCCTTTCCTTTACAGTGGAGGTGGTGGTGAGTGGGAGGTGGGAGTAGGAGTTGGGGGAAAAGCTATAGCCTGGGCTTTATAGCTTAATGCCACAACATTTAAGAATAGTCACTGGGGCGCCTGGGTGGCTCAGTGGGTTGAGCCTCTGCCTTCGGCTCAGGTCACAGTCTCAGGGTCCTGGGATCAAGCCCCGCATCTGGCTCTCTGCTCTGCGGGGAGCCTGCTTCTCCCTCTCTCTCTGCCTGCCTCTCTGCCTACTTGTGATCTCTGTCAAACAAATAAATAAAATCTTTAAAAAAAAAGAATAGTCACTCTCCTGGCAGTATCCCCAGAAAAATTAAATCACAATTTTAGGAGAAGGGACCCCCCTCCTTCTTCCCCCTGCATATTTATCAGGTGGTCCTAGTGTGCAGCCAAGACAGAGACAGCCAAGACACTGTTTTAAAATAAAGCCTATCAAAGATCCCCTACCCAGAAGATCAATCACAGAAACAGAATTAAACATTAACTAAGGGTTAGTTTTCGTACTCATGGGTATTATTTGTAACAAGGTTAACAGATATCACTGGGTTAAAGTTATCCTGCCTCTTTCTGACTTCTCAGAGACTAATAAAGTACACCAGACTCTCCAAGAAAAGGCTATAGACATGGCTTTTGCAACTAATTTTACTAGAGGACATTCCTCCTTTCCTTTCCTTTCTTCTCCTCCCCACACCTGATGTCTAGCACTCAGTGGAACAAAACCACTTCAAGAGAACCTTTAAAATAAATCCTGAGGATTGGCTAAAACATTTGGCTGAAGTGAAATTTAAATTAATATTTGAAATAAATTCTACTGAATGGAATTAGAAATATTTTGTCAGTGATTTTGCCCATAAAATTTGAATAAAATCAGTCCTTCGGGAAATGTATCATTGCTCCATCTGTGGACACATGAAATCTTTTCCAGGGCTTAGAAGCTTGTAGTTAACTGCAAAGGAGCAAAACAAATGGAACTCTTACACAAGAATTTAAAAGGAGAAATCTGCAAAATATGTCTTATTCATCCAAGTCAACCACTAAAGGAGACTTAGGCCAGACACAGTGATAACCACTGTGTCACAACAGGTCTTTTTCAGCAGGCCCGATGCCTCAGGAACCTTGGAGTTTGGTTATTTTTTTAAATCACATTTGATTATGTGATTTTTTTTAAAAAAATCACTGTCAAAAAAACAAGTAATGACCAAGAAAGTTTCACATGCTAAGAATAGTGACTCTGAAATTTTCACTTTCTGAGCAAGAAGGTTTCAATAGATGGAATGGTAACTGTGACCCAGAAGCTAGAAACGTAGCTTATATAAATGTGAGAGCACCAAATTTATGAAGATTGCAAGTTATAGAGAAACAGCTTTCAAATTTCTGTTTAAATGCTATTATTTTAAATATACCACAGAGCTGGATACCATGTGTATTTTCTACACTTAAAAACTTATGAGACTCTACTGCATTTTCTTGGAATTTAGGGTGGTATCCATTTTCCTAATGATGCATCATATAAGATCAAAGTAATTCCAGTTAGAAGCTGGTTCCTGTAAGTTTTTTAAAATTCAGTGTTATTTAAGAAATTCATCTGGAAACTGGAGACACCAGGTAGCAAACTTTCAACAGATTGAGTCTCTAAATATATGGAAATAAATCAGTCTAATATTAGGGCAAATCAATTTCTTCTTTACATTGAAAAAGTGAAGAAAAAAAAAAGAACTGAAAAAAACCTTTGTTTTCCTTGCTTTAAGGAAAGATAATCTACTCCACTGGCTGCAGTGCCTAAAAGGCAAAAAGTAATAGAGTCAAAAGGAAAACATTTTCTTCAAAAAAGAAAACAAAACAAAACACTGAATATACCAAAACTGTGGAGGAATAAGAGTGGTAAATGCTTAGGAAAGTATCTATAGAAAGGTAATACTAAGTCATTTTTATAAAGTCAAGAGTGTTAGGATTTTTGTTAGCTTTTTTCAGTGAGACATTTTACCCAAGTGCCCTGTGTTTCTGTAATACCCTTATTCACTGGAAACAGATGGAATCTATACTACCCACACACAATGACATTAAGATTTAATTTTAATTAAAGGGGTCAATTTTTTATTTGAATTTTAAATTTTAAAGGGAGGTCAAAAGGTAAAAAGAAAAAGTTTATTGACTTTGGAGGTACCCTAGGTACCCAGGACAGGAAACAAAAAAAAAGAAAGAAGAAAAGGTCTAACTAAAGTCTCCAAGCAACAGAACCACCAGGTTATCAAGGAAGACTCTTTGTGTATATTATCCGAATGTGCAACTGAATTACCAAGGGCTTCATACCATCACCACTACACAGGAGAAAAAGACATAGCCTGCCTTATTTTTTTGTTTCAACAGATTTTGAGACTTAAACACAAAGTTCCTTCTGTGTGTTAATATGCTGAAGAACGTGTTACATGCCTGGAGCCCTGGGTTTGCCAAAAAACACTACTTAAGAAAAGCATTCAAGTAAGTTTTCTTTTCAAAAGTACTGCTAATCCATAAGGAGACAAAGTAGTAAAATACAATTCTAATATAAGCCTTTTTTTCCCCAATATTAAGAAAAAAGAATATTTCCAAAAAAGTAAGAAAATTTCAAAAAAATAGAGTGTTTCAGGAAGTAAATCTGCCTCACGTGCCACATCTATTACTCAAAAGTCACATATATAAAAGCCACTCAAGGCTAAAATTTATCAAATTCAGTTTTTCTCACTTTCTCACATTCATTTCATCATGAATAACATCTGCTTTAAAAAAATACCTGAGCATCCAAGGTAATTTTCAAAAGAAATTAAAAACTGAGATTTAAGAGCAAAATGAAATTCATCTTAGAGAAGTAATTTATTCATAAAATTTCCTTTTTTTCAAGTATCTATGCAAAACAGATTTAAAGGGTGTTTATTAAGTATTTAATCATGCCTTCTCTAACATTTTCATGCTCCTCTAGCCTTTGCCAAGTATTTACACACATAACTGTATACACAGAGGACTGTATATAGAGGATGATAAAATCTGAAAGAACAAAGTTTTCTTTGGAAAGACATGTAGAAACTAAGCTAAACTAAAGCTGGAAAAACTGGAACAAATCATTCCCAGATCAATTTGTTTTATTTTTAAACAGATTTCTTCAGAACACCTCTTCTCTCAAGAAGAGTATTACAGACATACTGAGCTATCTTCATTACACTGTGCAGACATGAAGTATGGCTTCTGCCTTGTATCTGTTGCAATTTTTATTAAGTCTATAAAAATAATGACTCTCTCCCTTTATCAAGCTTCGTGATGATTTTGTTTGAGGTCTTCCCCAACCCAGCAATTTGTACTGCTAAATTCAGAGATGGCCCTTTGTTGTTTGAAGCTCTATCACTATTTACACTGTGTCTTCTCAACCAATTCCCACCCACAAAGGCTTCGTCTTCAACTGTACTAGCACCTTCTTGATGATTTTTCACACATGGTCTATCCCAGCTGTCAAGCTATAATATAGCAAAAATCACTTCAGTGAATAGGGACCGGGTTCGTCTAGCACCCATATGTACCAGGTTCTATTTCATTTACTCCAAAGTATTCTTATTTGTTCCCTTTGAAACTAACAAACCAAAACATCCCAAATAACATAGCTTTGATCATTTACTTACAGACCAACATCAGATAATTTCAAAGCACTACTACAGGATGTCACTAAATGTAAGCACTATACAAAAAAGATAAATTAAGTAGTAAAAGGAAACGAAAACCTTTTCAAGATTTTACTTGTTTGAGAGAGAGAGTGTGTGTGTGCAAGCATGAGGGCAGAGCAGAAGGACCCTAACAGCTGCTATAGCAAGATTCAAAAACTGAAGACTTCCAACAATTACCAACCGAATATTAGTCGAGGTGTTTCCAAGTATTAAAGTTTTTCCAGAATAAACATTCCAAGAAAGAGTCTAAGATATGAAATAGCTTATGTGAGTATATGAATCAAACAGATGCTAAGAGATTAAGTGCCAGACTCTAAAAGGGCAAACATTAAATCACATCTGGTATCAACTCTATTAGGTAATCTTTATTCCTACAGTGAAAATTCCCTTTAATTTTCCCACTTTTTCTTTTTTGTTGCACTTTTTAAAATTTAGCTTTTAATTTTAATTCCAGTGTAGTTAGCATACAGTGTTACATTAGTTTCCGGTGTACAATACAGTTTCAACAATTCCATACATTACTCAATGCTCATCGTGATAAGTGTATAATCTTCTCACTTCTAATCTTTGTGATCTCCAAAACTATGAATTTATAACTTATTTTCCTTTAGAAAGGAATAGTAATTTCCTCCATTTAAAAAATTTGATGGGATTCTGATTTCTGACTTCCAAGTTTACAGTAGCTCGATTTCACTACATCTCTGCCACTTCCTTTCCTATAGAAAAGTAGAATTTCCCACTCCATTGTTTTGATATTAAATTCTGGGTATATCAAAAATGAAAAGCAAATTTACCTTCAGAGAATCAACTAAATCATCAACTAAAAAGAGGCGTCTGAGTTCCTTTATTGTGCAGTTCACATGACCAAGAGCGGAATTACTGTATTTCTGAACCAACTCCTCAGATATGGCGACTTCAGATTCCAAATACGCCCTGGAAAACAAAATACATCCTGTCACTGGTCACAGTGACTGTCCCTGGATGTCTCTCATTCAGCAATTATGTATCTGTAAAAGAAGTCATTAATATTTTACTATAAAAACCTGTTTCCTAATTAGGTACAATGTAAAAATTCACCAATCCATGCATATTTCACTGACATGCACAGGGTCAGCTGATGAACACAGAAAAAATCATTCGAAGTCAGACTGATCTGGGCGTGAATCTTAAGCTCTGTCACTTAACTTGTCTGTAACTTCGCCAAGTTACTGCCATGAGGATTCAGTGAGTTCAGTGCTTAATACAGGCAGGCACAGAGAAGCACTCAACAAATGGTAGTTACTACTATGGGTTTGGGTTTTTTCTTCAAGCTGACATTATGCTGTCTTATTAGATTTTCCTAACAAAGATCCAATTCCCCAAATACTACACTCTCTCAGCCTAACTTTTCAGGGGAAACTGCCCAATATGTCAAGGCCCAGACTGTGAAATGGCTGCCAAAAGTATGGTGCTAGTGCTAGTAAAACGTAATAGTTACTGTCCATGAAGATGCCTTAATCTATACTAAGATAGGTGGAATCGTCCTATTTAAGAAAACAACTATAATGAAGAAGTCATCTGCAGGAATGCAAGGAACTGCTTCATTAGTTACTGTTTCAAAGAAGCCATTTTATCTTGGTAGAGTAGAACCAACTCAGAAATGCTAACCATTCTTTTCTATCGTTGGAAGTAGCTCCTTAAAACCCAGTCCCTCTTCATCATTCCCCAAAGTTGGTGGACACCAGTTACTCATACTGGAAAAAACAGTTATCTCATAAGTCCCTGTCCCATAGCTTACTTCTGTAATATGCCCCAAATATGTCTCTTTGTTTTTACTGACTGTGCTCTCTCTCTAGTTTAAGTGTTCATTATTTAAAAACTGGAATGTTCTGTCTCCAAACCAATCACTAATCGGTCTGCATCTTAATCCACTCCTTCAGCCGATGCCAGATTCATTAAAGCTATCCTAGACAGTGCTGCTTAGACTGAACTCAGGTAGGAGTCAGAAGACCAGCTACTATCTCTCTGTGTAACCTTGCAAAGCCATTTGACTTCTCAGGGTCATGGTTCCCACTCCATAAAATTAGAGAAACAGACCTTCTTAAATTTCTTGAGGCTCAAACATTCTGTGATTCTAAGGTTCCAACTTTTCAACCAGAGCCCTACTCAATCTTTCCAACCTGATTTCTCCCACTCACTATGCTGGCAGGCAAATATGAGCCATTCATCAAACATTTTTTAATCTTAATGCCTTTGTTCATCATACTGTTTTCCCGATCCACAATGCTCTCCTCTCACACCTAGTAATAGCATATCCACTCAGTTAGCCCATCTCAAATCCCACCCATACATGAAGTCTCTTTGGCTCTTTCTTCCCTAAGACCCTCTTATGCAATTCTAGTAATGCTTTCCTTTGTAGTATTATTATAGCACTGACCATGTCCAGCCTTGGAATATGGACATGTATATATTTGCATATTTTTCCTGTGAAAGTATAAACTTTTAGTTAAAGACCAGGAATATATCTTTCCTATGATAGCATAGCACTCAGACAATTATTATTGATTAACCAGCACATATCAAGTTGTTATTAAGTTAAAAATGATCAAAGAGTCACATCTACCCTTAAATCAGCAATAGTTTATTTGTGCAGCTTTGAGAAACACAGAACAGAAGCTGATGTAACTTTAAGCTGGTATTCCATTTCTTTGTACCACTGCTTTTGTTCCTGCTGAAGACAACATGCAAGGCCAGCAGGCACAAAGCTGACACTCTCCATCAAGGAAATCCTGGGGATATTTACATACATTCAACGGGCATGTATGTGTTGTTAATGCAAGGCCAGCGCTGCCATCACTCTTTTCCAGTGACCAGAGGTATTACACACAGACTGTATAGTACCACCATTAGTGTGGTACTTGGAAAAACTGTCCAACAGGGTTAAAGTGAATTTATAGTGACTGTAAAATGAATTTATAATGACTGTAAAAAAGGCCTTTGAATGAAGAATAAAGTGTTTCTCAAGAAATAAGAATTAAGAAAATCACTAGATTTTTTTCCCCCCAAAATCCTCTTTAAAATAAAAAGATGTCTAAAATTTATGGTGTAGATAATTTAGAAGTTTTTGACAATATTTTTATATATTTCAATTTATCTAATTAAAAGTCATATTCCTCTATTATTTTTGGCATGCTACAGCTCTGCCATTTTGAAGTTGCAATCTCAAGTTACTGAACTTTAAGTATGTTTCCCTCTTTGTAGAATGGAATAATACCATCTGTCTCGCTGAGTTGTTATGAAAATTAAGTCTGTACATAAAAGGCCAAGGACATAACAGCCATTCACAAATGCCGGTCTCCTTCCCAAACCTATATAGCATCATTACTTCATCAATATGAAGAGAGAATTAGAGCAAGACAAGTAAAATAATTTAGTAAATCTCTTCTTGTAAAGTCTGAAAATCAGTTTACATTTATTCATTAATATCAACTAGATAATGTTCTCGGTAGTTACATACTCATTCATACCCACATAGATACCTGCCTTACCAAAAGAAAAAAAATGATGTCTATACAAAACAATTAGAGAATATCTCAAAGCCATACTTAGTGCAATAGGAAATGAACCTTCAGATCATCTGGACCCAGTGTTAGGGAAACCTTCAAAAAGTTACATCTTGAAATCAAACACAGAACTAAATAAGAAGTGTAACAGATTAGTTCATCTGAGAAGCTAAAAAGGCAGTATGAATGGACATAAAATCCTAGAAGGGGTGAATGAGAGATAAGATAAAGATATTTGGACTTGATCTTGAAGTGAACAGGAAGCCCAAATACCTACAAATATAATTAATGTCTGAGGAAAAGCGGACAACACCTATAAAAGTTGAAGTAAACCAAGGTAACCAGAACCCCAAGTGAACAAGTAGACGAACTTTTTCTGTAAAGGGCGAGGAGTTAAGTATTTTAGGCTTTGAAGTCCATATATAGTCTCTGTCACAACTGCTTAACTCTGCTATTACAACATGATGAAAACAGCTAAATGACCGAGTATGCCTGTGTTCTAATAAAACTTTGTTTACAAAAGCAGGCAGCAGACTGGATTTGGTCCCTGGCTTTATGGGCTTGTGGTCTTCACTGAGGAAGCAGGAGAAAACAATACAACTTAGTTATCTTCTTTACCCGAGATGGAAACAAAGACAACATCAAAACTGGGAGCCTGAAAATGGGGACAGTAGTGGTGTTACTGATAGAAACTGACAAGTTTGAGAGAAAAAAAAAACAAAAACAAAAAACGTTCATTTACAGAGATGGTTAAGTTAGTGATTGTCAGGGGCTGGGTGGGAAATAACTATCAGTGGGTAGAAAATGTCTTTTTTAAAAACATTTGAGAATATCTGGAGTTAGATGGTTATGACTGTACAATTCCGAGAACATACTAAAAACCACTGAATTTTGTAATACATGAATCGAATTTCAATGTTTTAAAACTGGGGGGAAATACACGCTGAGTCTGAAGTTAGGGCAGAAGATCCAAACTAAGGTATGTCCCATTACCAATCAGATAAATGATGTGAGCATGTACTCGTAAAAGTCAGGGCAGAAGATAATGGTCTGGAGACAAGGAGTGGCCATACAGACGCTTATCAAAGGATAACAAGAAAATACAAAAGTATGCCTTAGGGAACAAGAACAGAAAACTAGACAGAAAAGGAAGGGCAAGAGGACACACAGGCATGACAAGATATTATTACAGAAAAACATGCACACACTAGTGGTAAGAAAGGTATTTCAAATATCAGCACAAAAAGGAAGCAATAAAGAAAACAGAACTTTCACCAATCCTAACCATGTTAAAAAGATATAGTTCCCATTAAAGTAAAATTAGATAATCAAACGCCTAGCTCTAATATTACTGGCACACAGTAAAGTTAGGCTAATGAAACACAAATCCAGTATTTTCCCTATGAGCCCATGAAATGACCTTTAATCTCAAAAATCTCAAAAGCAGATGCTTTTGGTATGGCCTTTTAGCAATAATCTGCAATTATCTTTAAGCAGTAAAAAATGTATGCCCGTAACTCTACAGAATGAAGTCTTTTTTTTTTTTTTTTAAAGATTTTTTTTTAAATTTATTTATTTGATAGACAGAGATCACAAGTAGGCAGAGAGGCAGAGAGAGAGAGGAGGAAGCAGGCTGTCCGCAGAGGAGAGAGCCTGATGCGGGGCTTGATCCCATGACCCTGGGATCATGACCCGAGCCAAAGGCAGCGGCTTTAACCCACTGAGCCACCCAGGCGCCCCCAGAATGAAGTCTTAATACTAATCCTGTTTATAGTGTTGCCAATGTGTGCCTTGTTTTCCAGACATCTCACCTGAATGGGTGGCCTTCATCTGATTTCTGGATAGCTTGGATCACACCCTTATATATCCTAAAGCTGATAGTCACAGAGAGCAGGGCCAAGACAATGTAGGCCGTTACGCTCACAATGCTGAATACTGTCAGTGAAAGCAGCAGGAATAAGCTGGCACCAAACACTACTCCAGTCTTCTTAATGTCTCTCCAGTAGAGGAGGTCAACAACTAAAAATTAAAAAAGAAGAAATCTGAAATTAGAACATTATTTTATCCATTTGAATTTGGCACATTTACATTTGCTCCACTTACAAAAAAAGGTCTCTAAAAGTAAAACCAAAACCTAAATTGTTAGAGAAAGATTAACTTTGTAAGCTGCACTTTAAACCCATTCAAAGTAGTAAATTAGAATCATACCTCCATCTATTTACCATCAATTTTCCTCATGCAAATCTGTTTCCTTCATGTCCAAATCAGTCTTGCTATACAAGATCGTTCAATCTCTTAAGCCCAGTATAGCAGACTTCTAATCCAAAACAAGTTTTTAAAAATATCATCTTGAGGGCTTTCAACTTTGTTCATTGCATAATATAAATACAAATAACAGAAAAAAATCTTAACACACTTACTGAAAAATCACTAATTCAAAGAATATTAATAAAACTATGAAAAACTACACATCGGAGTTCTATGACTCTGCTTTTAAGAGATCTTTTTGAGAAACATGATGAAATTGTAACCTAACCTGGCTACCATCATTAAAACAAAAATTGCCTACAACATCAAAAACAAAGGAAAACATGCTTTAGATTACCTGAAAAGTTACTTCTCTTGAGAGCAGATAGATACAATGCCATAAAAATGCAGATGTCAAATAAAAAAAGAAAAAACTCAATGTGTTACACTGTTATATAATGCTTATTAATAGTAAAGGAGTCAGACAAAGCCAAACTTAGCAAATTTGTTCTTGGCCTACGGTCATAGAGCCATAGTGGGGATCAAATAACCATAGGCCTGCGGTCTTAAAGTCAACACACAAAGATTTCTGCAGTGTGCCAGAGGGTTCCTGAATTCACAGGCTAAACATAATTTGTCTCTCTCTGGACTGTGAACAACTAGGGGATGGGGAGGTGTTTAATATTCTTATAGTAATGTAAGTATGGGCATATTCTTGAGTACAATCTTAAATACCTATTAATTTTTAAGATAAAGAAGGTAACAAAGAAAAAACACATTTCCAGGGGCTGCTTTGGTCTTGAGTTCTCTAAAGGTATGTAATTTTCTTTTACCGTTAGGGGTGCTTCTGTGGGGAAAACTACGTATGTGAAATGTAAAATGTTAGATGTCATTTTGAAGCCCTCAATTCCTGTTAGTATTTATCATGAGTGCTAATTAAGACATTTTAAATGCTAATCACAGTGTCTGAAATATAGCAGGGGGTCAACATTTATTATGTTTAGGAAACACTCTGTTCTCCTATGATTTGATTTAAATGCTATTAATTTAACATTATATGATTTACAGCTTTGTGTTCAACCTTTGATTTTAATCCTTTATTCACATTTTCTCCCATCTCAAGCTTGTCCCAACCCTGCCTAAAACATCTACCTTAGTTTTGTTCTATTCAACTAGTTTCTACTATTGTACAAATATAGTAGCACAACTGTGAAATAACCAGAACTTGAAGCAGTGTATCGATGGCTATAAAAATGACATCATGAATAATGTCACACTGAATAGAGAGCAAGCGATGCTAATAGTTTTGTGACATTCAGCAAACATTTATTGAACTGATACTGTTCATGGAACTCAACCTAGTAGAATGAATTAAAAACCTGAAAATGGGGATGTGCATTTTTCTTTAAGACCCTGTCCAACTCTAAAACACTACAATTCTAGGAAGACAGTAAGACACATTAAAAAAATGACAAAAAAACATAAAATCTCTGTTGCACCATCATGAGAATTCAGAAAAAGAAAAAAAAAATGGAGGACATTTTAAAGACTCTGAAAAAGATAGAAGTTGAACTGGGTCCTAAAGAATGGGTAGATCTAGAAAACATAAAGATGTAGGCCTCGTAAGTCTCTGTTAGCAATGGTTCTCATGATTAATGTAGTTTTGTTTGTTTTCTTAAACAGGGTACCTGGGAGGGTGGGGGAAGCAATGATAAAGATTGCTCTTAGTAACATAATTTTTCCCTGTGGGCTCCCCTGTGCCCCGAACAAAGCACTTAGATTCTGGTGTTGGATCACCTACACTCAACAACTGGCTCCATAACTTACCAACTACGTGACCTCAAGCAAGTCACTAAATCTCTCTGTACCTCAGTTTCTGTATCTATAGAATGTGTACACAATAGGAATGATCCTAGTGAGATACTGTGAGGATTAAGAGAGAAAATGAATTAACAACATTTTTCATTAATAAGATAGTGACTATATCCAGGCTGTTATTTATTGTTGTTATTATGAACACCACCACAATCACTATTACCATTCTTATTAAGGTATTAAATAGAAAGAAAAAGAAAAGAAAATTTCAACCTCATGATTAACCTGCAAGTTAATAAATCATATTGCTGTTATAATCATGTTGCTTTAGAAGCCACATGGAAAAGGATTTTCAAACTTAGATATCTAAGATTTCACTAACAGAACAAAAAGCTGATAACCTAGAAGAATCAGCAAGTAAAATACACCTCAAATTTTTACATGAACAAATGCTGCCTTATAAAAATGTGTGGTTCTCAAAGTGCTCCAAAACATTTATCAACCTTCAAAATCACTATTGGTAGTAAGTTAAAATAAATGCATCTATCTTCACTATTCCTTACCATCATTAAAAATCCTTCAATAAGGGGCACTTGGGTGGCTTAGTGGGTTAAAGCCGCTGCCTTCGGCTCAGGTCATGATCCCAGGGTCGTGGGATCGAGCCCCGCATCGGGCTCTCTGCTCTGCGGACAGCCTGCTTCCTCCTCTCTCTCTGCCTCTCTGCCTACTTGTGATTTCTGTCTATCAAATAAATAAATAAAAAGATCTTTAAAAAAAAAATCCTTCAATAAGACCTGATTATAAAAGAAATGACTTCAGCCTTGAGATGTACAATGTAAATGACTAACCTAATTACCTAAGAGTTACTGTCTGGACAGTCTCAATGACTAGATAAGAATTATTTATAATTGGTGTATGATTTCTATATAGCTATGGTAGAAGAAATTACCAGTGGCTGGGATTCAAGAGACCCACAAGGCTAGTACTGGCTCTGCAAACTGTACAACTCTGGATGAGGCTCCCAGCTTCTCTGGACCTTAGTTTTATCATCAGTAACCAGGGTGTTAAATAAATAATTTTTCTTTTACCTTCAGAAACGAACACACAGTCACCTGCATTCAAATTCCCAATCAGTGGATCTGTAGTAATGAGATTTTATTGCTATATTATCTGTGCCAAGTATAAATTTTAAAATCTCCTTCCTTTTTAATTCTAGATTTTTTGAGGGGAGAAGGACTTAGTCATACCAGTCTTTTGAAATGAACCTTACTAAAAAACACTTTCTTTAAGTGTCAAACATTAGTAAAACTTTAGGAAAACAAAAACTCATATTCCTACAATTTTTCAAGCAATTACAAACTATATCATTATGGCCACAATATGCTAGAAGTTAAAAAAAAAAAAAAAAAAAAAGACTGAGAAGCTACACGCCTTTTAAGCCCGACAGATGTTCCAGAAATCTTTTCCAGGTTGCTGATCTATAGTTTCCACACCCCTTATTTCCTGAGCCAATATTTATCAGGCACTTACATTGTGCCAAGTACTATTTATAGACTACATAACATTATCTCTTTCAGTTATTAAAACCCTAAGAGGCCAGCTTTCAGACAAGAAAGTGAGAACCAGCTCTTATATGACTGGACTCAGATCACTTAATTAGTAAGTGATAGAGCACGGATTACATCACAGGCTTCTTATTGATAAAACTCGTATGCCCTGTGTATAATGCCAAACTAAGATCAGTACATCAATATTCTTAATAAATGTCACACATTTGCATGCATAATGAATAGGCAGAGTGTTGGCAGGTAATCACCATATGTGAGATGAATCACAAAGGCCAGGAAAGTCAAGGTAAAACTAATAAGAAGGTTAATGAATGAGACACAAATTTTAATGTGACTACTTAACCAACAGTTAAATCCAAAAAGGAAGAAAGAGCTCTATTCCAATATACCTGAAGCTATTTTCCCATAGATGAAAACTATAATTAATTACGCTGTGAAAAAAAATCTTTTAAAAGCCATGTGAATCTAATTAAAGTTAGAAAATATATCCATGCAAAGAACACTATGCAGCCAGCAAGGATAGTGATGTAGAACTCTATTACCAAAGAAACATGTCCATATTGATAAATAAAAACAAAATGTTACAAAAAGATTCATATGGGGGGTACCTGGGTGGCTCAGTGGGTAAAGCCTCTGCCTTCAGCTCAGGTCATGATCTCAGGGTCCTGGGATCGAGCCCGGAATTGGGCGCTCTGCTCGGCAGGGAACCTGCTTCCCCCACTCTCTCTGCCTGCCTCTCTGCCTACTTGTGATCTCTCTCTCTTTGTCAAATAAATAAAAATAAAATCTTAAGAAAAAAAAGATTCATATGGTAAAATTTTAAAAACTTAGATAACCATGAAGTCTGAAAGGATATCTAGTAAACACAATTTGCACTGGAGTATTAGGGTAATAGATGAGTTTAACTTGCTTCTTTATTTCTTTCTATGCCATTTGAAATTGCCTCTTGCCCTCCCTTGTGGCAAACGTGGATTACTATTATACTTTAAAAAAAATTCACCCCTTTCCATTCCTGTTCATTACTGCTAAAGAATCTTATAACATGAGTGTGGTTTTCCCAATAGGTTTTCCTATGGGGAGGAGAATATAATATATGCTAGCTTAATAAATATTTAGATACAGGTGATAGTTAAAATTTTAACAATATATAACCAAGTTGGTAACTCTGGTGCTTTGGGTTGGACCAGCTCAATTTCCCCAAAGTTGATGATATAGGAATATCCATGTATAAGGTCCAGTAGTATTCAGTGATTACCACCTAAAATAAATTTAACTGCATGAGGATACAGTAAACCCAAACCTAATACTTTCTTTCCTCCTAGCATATGATCTCTAAGAATAAGGTCTTTTCAATAAATGGAAGAGCTCTGAAAATCCTAAATGTAAGCTACACATATTACATAAACATATGCAAAAGCGATATAGGAATACTCAAAACAGGTATCTTCAAAGCCTTGTTGAAACACGCCATAGAAAGGCTCTGGTAGAGCCACAGACCTTAAAGCCCTGAGGAGGAATAAAGGGAAGAAGAGCCAAGAGAGACAAGACAACTAGGTAATGGAAGTGATACATAAGACAAAATTAATGTATGCCAGAACAGGAAGGTCTGAGAGGCACTCTACATTTACCAAAGTCACTGTGCAAAATATAGAAGGATTTCAGTATTTTTGTGTAAAGAAATTTAAAAGATTGTTAATGAAGCTGTAAGGATGAAAAAATATTACATTATAAAAATATTAGCAAACAGGGATGCCACCTTAATTGACAGTCTCCAATATTTCTAGTCTCTCAGATTCCTTAAATTGGTTTTAATGAAGAAATTTTGGAAGATTCCAGAATTGCTAATTCTCAATCAGAGGGGAGTAGTTATTAACTTTTAATAAAATGCTGAGAAATATATTCAAATGCTATTGCTTCTAATATTCAAGAGTTTTTATATCCATTATTTAGATGTTCAATCCTGCTACCAAAATCAGGCAAAGACATGGCAAGAAAACTACAAACCAATATCCCTTAATACAGACACAAAATACTAGCAAACTGGATATAGCAACACATAAAAAGCATTATACACCATGGCCAAGTGGTATTTATCTCAGAAATGCAAAGTTGGGGCGCCTGGGTGGCTCAGTTGGTTAAGTGACTGCCTTCGGCTCAGGTCATGATCCTGAAGTCCCGGGATCAAATCCCACATCATCTCCCAGCCTCATGGGGAGTCTGCTTCTCCCTCTGACCTTCTCCCCTCTCATGCGCCCTCTCACTCTCTCTCAAATAAATAAATAAAAATAAAATCTTTAGGAAATGCAATGTTGGCTCAACGTATGAAAACCTTTCAATATAGCACATCATATTAATAGAATTAAGGTCAAAAACTGCATAAGCATCACAATAGTTACAGAAAAAGATTCTGACAAAAATCCAACACCCTTTCATTACAAAAACTCTCAACAAACTAGTAACAGAAAGAGTATCTTCAGGCAGATGAAGGGTATACAAAAAACTCACAGCTAACATCATACTTAATGGTGAAAGACTGAAAACTTTCTCCTTAAGACCAGGTACAAGACTGAGATACCCACTCTTTCCACTGATCAACACTATCTTGGAGGGATGAGGTAGAGCAATTAAGATAAGAAAAAGAAATAAAAGACATCCTGGCTATAATAAACTATCTCTATTTGCAGATGACATGATCTTGTATATATAAAATCTCAAGGAATCTACAAAACAGCTACTAGAATAAACAAGTCCAGAAAGGATACAGGACAGAAGATTAAATTAATATATAAAAATTAATTGTATTTCTATAAAAGCAATGAGTAATCTGAAAATGAATTAAGAAAATAATTTCACTTACAATAAGAATACTTACAAAAAGAATAAAATACTTATAAAAAGAATACTTAAAAACAAAGTGAAAAAACTCCCAAGACTTAGAAACTAAAAACTACAAAATATTGTTGAAAGAAATTAAATTAAGACTTAAATAAATGGAAAAGACATCTCATGTTTATGGATTAGAAGGCATTATTATTAAGATGGTAATACTCCTCAAACTGGTCTAGGTACAGTACAATTGCTATCAAAAGCCTATCCGCTGTTAACAGAAATGGACAAGCCAATTGTAGACTTTGTATGGAAAAACACAAAGTATCCAGAATAGCCAAAACAATCTTGAAAAGAATCACAAACATGGAGAATTCACACTTCCTTTCTCCAAAACCTCCTACAAAGCTACAGTAATCAAGTCAGTGTGGTAGTTGCACGAGGATGGACAACAGATCAACAGATCAATGAAATAAAATTAACAGTACAGAAATAAACACATTCACAGTCAGTTGGTTTCAACAAGGGTGTCAAGACAATTCAGTGGGAGAAATTTTTCACAAATGGTATTGGAACAAGGGGGTATACAATTGCAAAAAAAAAAAAAGAAGAAGAAGAAGAAGAAGAAGAAACTGAACTCCTATCTTCCACCACACGTAAAAACTAACTCAAAATACATCACAGACCTGAAAAGCTTAAACTACAAAACCCTTAGAAGAAAAAAACAGGTGCACATCTTTATGACTTTAGATCAGGCAGTAGTTCCTTTGATATGACACCACAAGCACATCTGGTAAGAGAAAAAAATTAGACCTCATCAAAAATGAAAAATTTTGTGCTTCAAAAAACACTATCAAAAGATTAAGAAGACATGGGCACCTGGGTGGCTCAGTGGGTGGAGCCTCTGCCTTCAGCTCAGGTCATGATCTCAGGGTCCTGGGATCCAACCCCACATCAGGCTCTCTGCTCAGCAGGGAGCCTGATTCCTCCTCTCTCTCTGCCTGCCTTTCTGCCTACTTGTGATCTCTCTCTCTCTCTGTGTCAAATAAATAAATAAAATCTTTTTTAAAAATTAAGAAGACAGCCCACGGAATTGGAGAAAATATTCACAAATCAAACATCTGATAAGGGACTTGTATTCACAGTATATAAAAAACACTTAACAATAAAACACAAATAAGGTAATTAAAAATGGGCAAAGGATTTGAATAGACATTTCTTCAAAGAATGTATACAAATGACCAATAAGCAGTGAAAAGATGCTCATCATCATTAGTTATTAGAAAAATATAAACCAGAACCATAATCAGATAGCACTTCAGACCCACTAGAATGGCTAATATTAAAAAAATGGACAACAAGTGTCGGCAGGAAGTGAAAAGATTAGGACTCTCTTACACTGCTGATGGAAATATAAAATTCAGCCACTGTGAAAAACAGTATGGCAATTCCTCAGAAAGTTAACAAAGATTTACCACACAGCACAGCAATTCTACTCTTAGGAATTTCTAGCCAGAAGACTAGAAAACCTGTGTTCACACAAAAACTTATGTTCATAGCTACATTATCCATAAGAACCAAAAAAGAGGAAACAACCCCAATTCAAAAATTGATGAATGGATAAACAAAATACAGTTTATCCATACAGTGAAATATTACTGGTCCATTAAAAGGAATGAACCACTGATACATGCTACGACATGGATAAACCTTGAAAACATGACGCTAAGTCCAAGAAGCCAGACACAAAAGATCTCATTGCATGATTCTCCCTATATGTGATGTCTAAGAATAGGTGACTCTACAAGAGACAGAAAACAGATTAGTGGTTGTCACGGGCTGGGAGGAGTAGAGATGAGGAGTGACTGCTAATGGGTATGGGGTTTTGGGGGGGATGGATAAAAATGTCCTGGAATTAGTTAATGATGATGGCAGCATAATTTTATGAATGTACTAAAAATCAATGAATTATACACCTAAAAAAATTAAAAGTAAACTAAAAATAATTCTCATTTTAACATGTTTCTCTACTAGGTTGTAAACCCCACAAGAGGCATGTTGCCTTATTATCTACCATATCCCCAGTTAATTTTCAATAAATATTGAAAATTTAGAATTAATGCATACTTTATGCCAGTTTGAGGCATGTACTAATTCTAATTCATTTATTCAAAAAAAATTTCTGTTTTGTATTTCACATTAGTTTTATCTAAACTATTTTCAGATATCTACACTTATTCAGTAACAAACAGCAATGCTTTCAGATAACTTATAAAACAGTAAATATCATTTTACAGGCTTTTGTATCTTCTTACTACCCCCTGAAGAACTGATGACTGTCTTTCATCTTCATACTCCCCTTACCAGCTTCATTAATATTTCCTGCATTGTCTGAACAGTAGCCAGATTATTCTTAGGAACAGAAATACTTAAACTCAAAACGGTACTATTTTCAAATTAAAATAAAGGTCATCTTTAAATAAGAAATACAGGGTCACTATAATGCTGACTTAGGATTCTTCTGTAATTATTAGTTCTGTTTATGAATAAAAAGTTTAATGGCCTCCTTATTCTTGAGATACCAAAATCAACACAAAGGGCTTGTATAAGAAAAGCTTATTAATGTTTCATGGTTCCTCAAGTCTCCTATGCTGAAAAATAAAGTGTTACTCATGCAAGGTAACCTACTGTAGCTTTAACTTTAGTCTTTTACAAAATATTCATGAAATATCCTTTTAAAGACCTGAGGTTAATTTAACAGTACGTGTCCTTCCATAACTGTGGGAAATGCTTATGGACTACTGTAATAAAATACTGCTGACCCATTTAAATAAATTCTGGTTGTTTAGAAAAAAATGATTTACTCCCAGCAGTGGTACCCACTTTTATTTCCAAAATAAAAATCTGAAAATTTTTTGTGTTTTGTGCAGTGCTCAGAGCAGTAGCATCCTTATCAAACTAAAATTTTAATTTAAAAATAACTCTGTACACTACAATCTTTTCTTCAAAATAAAAACCTCTGGCCCAATATAGAGTAAGAAGAGTTGCCTACACTTGGTAATCATAAAATGTCATCTGTCATAACTAAAAATAGTGCTACCATGCATGCCTTACATGCAAAAAGTCATCCAATTACATTTTGCCTCAAATGAAATTCTTACTGATGCTCTTCCTTGAATAGCCTGAAGTCAGGTTTCAGTTTCAAAATCTTTTGTCTAGGGGGGTAAAAAAGTTGAACTAGTGGGTCCTAAAACTACTGGCAGGAGAATAACTGCTTCCTATGCAAAAGCAAATATTAAGTGTTCTTTAATAAAGGCAGGCAGTTAAATAGGAAATTAATAAACAACGATATTTTAGAATGATAATAAAATGTTATTTTTCACAACCATAGTCTTTAAATAAGTAATTATGTATTTATTAGGAATCACAATCCATAAATTCTTCTCAACTGCCAGGGAAAGTAACTGGAACTCAGAGTTGATCATTTAGCCCTACAGAGTAAGCTTTTACCTCCACCCAGGAAGCACTGACCACACTAATAAATGACAAGTGGGAGCTCCAGAAAAAGATGTGTGCAAAGTGGGAACTTAACTCTTTCAGCAGAGACAGTTAAGAGGCACATGAGTCCCATTTCTTCCTTTGATCAGTATAACCCAGACTATAGCACTTAACCTAGTTTCCCCCTGTATAAAATTAGAAAATGGATACCAAACTAAGTAGTTAGTTGAAGCTGAAAAGAGATTTCACACAATGAAATGCTTGGTGAACTAAACACACTAAATAAAGGTAATATCATTAAGAGACAAAGTCAAACAGGGCAATGAAATATTAAATGTAATGTTTCACTAAGCCCAGATTTCTTGAAATGTGAATTCAACTTTCTCTGAAAGCACTGCTTATTTGGTTTTAGTGAGCGATGATCAGGTTGATGGATACCTACTACTGCTACAAAGTATCTCAACCAAACAATTAGCAAAGATACTGGTGTCTCTCTTGGTCGTCTTCTCTTCCTGGAATGTGAGTTTCTGAAAGATCATGCACAATTTTGGGTCCTTGCCTCTTTTATCACTAAATCTTTCCTGCTTTACTTCCAACAACACTACAGCTCATTGGCCAATTCCTACAACCACACACTGAGGAAAAAGCATTTTAGTAAAATCAGCATAAATTCTAATTTGCCTTTTCTATAATAATTTAGTAATCCCCTAATCTAAGCAAGCAACTGTCCTGAGTACTTTGCATACTGAGGCTTAGCAGTATTAAAAAATAAATAATGTAGGGTTACAGACTGAAATTCAGGTCCAACCACAGAAGTCTCATTTTCTGCATCATACCACATTTTGTATTTAAAGGAGTGTGTCGGCCTCATCTGTTAAGTTAAATTCACCAATTTAATAGTTCATGTAGCTTTCAATACTTCCTTTAATCCCACATTCTATTTCTAGCTTTATTAGAAGGCAAAAAATACGGCAGAAAATAATCCTAACTTCCCACTTCTAATTTCTCTAAACCATGATAATTCTCCTTCCACAGAGAGATTTATATAGCTAATTCCATTTTCTCTAAGGTAAAGCTAAATAAAATCTTTAAACATTAAAATATATATATATATATAAATATATATATATATATATATATTCCTAACCAATGATTCTCCCTACCTGTGCAAACTAGAATAATCTTCAGTTGTAAAGGACGTCAAAATAAGGAATCTTCCTATAAAAAGGCTGTTAGTTCTGGTAAATTTTAGTAAGCATGCAGTTATTTATTTTAAATTACTAGAACTGATCCAGATATACACAAATGTAAACATGAAATCATAACAGACATTGGTTCAATGCATAATTTACTATGGTTTAAATTTTATTTCTTGTTGGCATCCAAGCATTACAACATTACAAGAGATAGGGACCAAACCTTAGAAACAGGAAATCACTGCCCCAAATCCTATTTTCTCCTAATAAAAACTAAATGGAAAACATACTGTTCCGTAACTCTAGAAACTTGAAAAGCTTAATAGACTGGAATGGAGGAGGGGGGCTCAAAGCAAATTATTAGTGCAATAATAGGCAAACTAATATTATTTATATAGACAGCCCCTAACTTAGATGGCTCGATTTTAGGATGGTGCAGAAGCGGTACATATTCAGTGATATCATACTCTGAATTTTGATCTTCTCCCACATGGTAGCGCCACACAATCATGAGGGTAAACAACTTTTACAACCATTCTGGTTTTCGCTTTCACTATAGTATTCAATAAATTACATGAGACAGTCAACACTTTATTATAGAAGAGGCTTTGGGGGCACCTGGGTGGCTCAGTCTGTTAAGCACCTGCCTTTAACTCAGGTCATGATCCTACGTCCTGGGATTGAGTCCCACATCAGGTTCCCTGCTCAGCGGGGAACCTGCTTCTCCCTCTCCCTCTGCTACTCCCCCTGCTTGTGCTCTCTAATTCTCTCTCTCTCTCTCTCTCTCTGTTAAATAAATAAATAAAATCTTAAAAAAAAAAAAAAGAGGCTTTGTGTTAGATTATTTTGCCCAATTGTAGGCTAATGTAAATATTCTGAGCAGGTTTAAAGTAGGGTAGGCTAAACTATGATGGTTAAGTGTATTAAGTGTATTTTCAACTTACAATATTTTCCATTTATGATTCATTTATCAGGATGTAACCCCATCATAAGCTAACTAAGATCTACACTTCTATAAGCATTTATACCTACCATATTCACACTGAATATAAATGCTCACTGGAATAAATAGCTGGTAGTACAATTAAATGAGGTAGTATTCACATCAGAACACTAAAATAGACCAGAATAACATATATTAAATTATTTCAGTGGAAAAAATATACAAACAGGTGCATCCATCAAAAAAACAGCTGTAACTCCTCTTATTCTTAGAAAAGTCATAATTTTAACAAGTCTGCAGTCTGAGAGTAGAAATTCCTAAATCCATCTCAATGACCAAGTCTTAAGACTGGACTTGCAGAGCTATAAGTAATATTTGGTAATTTTTAATCTTTAAGTTGCTTTGAGGTCCTCAGTAAATGCTATATAGAATAAATCTGATAGTGGTGATAGAGTAGTTGAGGAGAGACAATGGTATTTTAGTGTCTATCAATACCTTCAATAAATGCCTAAAAGTGGCGATTGGACTAAACGTGAAAGCTCTGAAGATTTAAGAAACATATGTCTGTACATTTTACAAACATACACACACGCATGAGCACACACGAATAACAAAAGTTAGCATCATCCACGATGAAGCAGAAAAACAGAAAATTTGGTCTCAGAATACTGCTCTGAAGATGCAAACAGAAGAGCTAGTTAAATTACATTTAGTAACATTGTTGAGCCTAAATTCTAGAAAGAGATGAGACCAACTGAATAAATAAAAAGGGAACCTAGGGGATACCTAGAGACCAAAATAAGAATTCTTTTCACTACTTTAATATTCTTCCTACATTCAAGCATGTAATCCAATCCCTAAAGACAAAGAGAAATGACTCTTCTGGCCTACAAAGTCCCCACTAGGCTTAATATTTTGACAATACTCAACGACTAACCCACACCTACCTTCTTTCACTGCTAGTGTGAAAGACTACTTACTGCCTATTTTACTGCATACATAAAGACATACAAAAAGAAATATACACCATGTTCAGTAAGATGACACAGACTATATAAATGAACAAAATCAAAACATGGGTGGATTTAGTAGACCTAGCTGAACATCATAGTTCTCAGCCTCGCCCTTCACTGAGGTATGCAGAACAAATGAGGAGATCCAATGATGAAGCAACCATTATTTCTGACTTCATGGAATTCGCTGGCTAGATCACATGTATATCAAGATACGTATCTATATATCTTTACAGACATCTATATAGATACACATAGGTATCCTCATTCTTTTCCTAGCTTCTAAATTCCACGAAGGCAAAAAGAGTGGTGGTTTCATCACTGCGGCTCCTCGATGACTCTGCACAGTTTACAGGAACAATGGAGTACCTCCACCTCAGAGGATTAGTAAAGACCTTAACAGAAGACTGGACCGTTGATAAATAAGACTGGGGCAGAATGAAACCAGAAGAAGGGGCATTCTAGATAGAAAAATCCACAAGCAAATGCAAAGAACATTGAAGCAACCAGTCCTTCAATGTGGCAGGAGACAGGGTAATGAGAGATGGGATTATAAAGGTGGGGACTAAGCCAGGGAATGCCTTTTGAAAGTCTTAAATTAATTTGAAAGTAAAGAAAAACCTCTCAAGTGCTATGATAATAGCCAGAGTTCAGGAAGATTAACTTGGCTGTGATACAGAGGATTTAGTGAAAAAACCAGTGAAGAGGCCTGGTGAGGAACAAGGAATACCCAGACTTGGATAAATAAAACAGAGAAGGTATTTCCACCATTGCTCCCACTACATAGCCATACAAGACTTTAAACCACACATAAAGGAAAGCATTTGCAAACTGACCCTTTTTAAATATAAACCTGGTTTTCCTCAAGTGATTTATTACTTAAAACTGACAAAACAACTATCTTAGAGTTAAAACCATCAGAAATGCACACATAATATTTAATCTTGGCCAAAGTTTTAGGACACTTTCATACATTTGTACAATATTTTGTACAATTTAATTTTTTAATTATTTAAAAACAATAATTTGTGTCATCTTTCTAGAGGGCAATTTTGCACCATGAACCAAAAGCCTAAATACTATAACACAGCAATTTGGTAATAATCACGGATAAAAACAAAGATTTATATTCAATTATATTCATTTTACACTGTTTATACTTGCAAAAACATTAGAAATAACTTGAATATTTAACTAGATGGAATTAATAGTACATACTTAGAATACTATAGCCATTAAAACAATGTAGAATATATTTTAAAATAAAAGCATTTACCCATTTAGTGAAAGATTACAGAACATAACATACCGTATGAATCCAACATATACACACACACCACTAAACTTAACACACCAAAACAAAACCACTCACCTAAATCTTCTACAACAAATGTATGTATTTTATGTATATATAGTGTCATGCAGCTAAACCAAGATCTAGAAGTATTCAATGAATGCCTAAACGTTGTTTCAGTTAAGTTTAGAACTTCTTCCAAATAGGTCTCAAAATTAATGCCAAAGTTCCCTCCGAAGGCATTTTTTGGCTTTCTTAAGAGGTGAGGCATTTATTTCATGCAGCAAGACCCCTGCTCCTCTCTACCTGGATTGTCAGTATGCATGTAGAACTGTAAACATATTCAGTAACCTGAAGCCTCCAAAGAAACTGCAAGTGGCTTATCAAAAATAAAGACTGGGGGCCCTACAAGAAGCTCTGCCAAGTCCTCTCCAGAAATGGGCCAAAGGCACTTTGTCTTAACAATCAAACTGAATTTTTATGCTGGAAGCTCTTCGGTCACCATCCTACAGAAAACTTCCCTCAAAGGTCGCCCACAGCACGTTAACTGCCAAATTCAAAAAACGCGACGAATAAAGGACAGTGTTGCAGAGGTTTCTAAAATTCCACAGGGTCCAAAAGCACATCTCAATCTTCATATTAAACAGCTTCTCTGTAGTATCTAATTATTCAATTCCCAATTCTTTATCATTAAATCTGTCATCTCTCAGAGCTTTGCAGAAGTTCTATAGTCACTCCAAATCTGAAGCTCCTAAAGCTGAACTTGGCTTCATTTCTGCCTACTTCTACTGATACTAAAAAGCACTAGCAGTGTCAGGGTTCCACTCCGACTGAAACTGCATGTTGTCCTTTGAGTACCCCCCTCACCCTAGTCCCACAAATCTATGCCAAATGTCAAGTATTACTTACTTGAGTTTCTCAAATCTGTCACTTCCTTTTCATTCCGATTTCAGGCCAAGTTCAGTCATTATTTGTTTTAAATCTGGGCACAAATACAGTCATCGTAACTTATGCCTCTAAGTTCTCCTCAAATTTATCTTATACAACACTCCAAACTAGTCTTTCAAACCTGCTATCATTTTATAGCTCCTGACTTTAAAACTTCCTAAAGCTCTTTATTTCCTTCCTAGTAAAATCCAAAAGCCAATGAATCTCCTCTGCAATCTAGCCCAGGCTATCTTCTCCTAAAACCAGGGAACCTCAAAACCGGAAGCCTAGAAATCATGCAAATGAGCAAACTGAAATTAAGACCAAAAAGGGTAAGTTTCTCACTCTGGCCAAAATTAAGTTACCAAACCGGAAACTTAAAAACCTACATCAGGATCTCCTAAATTTGCCTGGTAATAACATGAATGACACCAAGATGTTTAATACACAGATTTCCAGGCCCTTCTGCTCTAAATTTTGATTCAGGTCGTCTGAGTCTGATCACAGGAATCTGTATATTTAAGAAGCACTAGGTGATTCTCATCTTCAGGGAAGAATGAGGAAACCTGACCTACATCTTGCAAATCTTCTATATTCTTTAACCAGATCAATCTTATCTTTTAACTACTGTCATAAATACTCTGCTCTATCCAAAACGCTCTACTCACTGTCTCAATTATTCCTTGTTCAGAAGTTATATCATGCTCCCACCCACCCAAACCTCTCAACTTTCCCATTCCTTCCTATTCTAAGTTCTTCAAAATCCTAAACAATGCTTTCCATATAAACCCAATAATCAAGTAGCATGTGGGTTTCATCTGTTGTAATTATGCTGCTAAGAACGGAAAATCAAAGCTAAAAAAAATGTAAAAGAATATACATTAATACTGGTTTTAGCCTGAAAGATAAAATGTCTTAAATACTAGTTAATCAGCAACAAAACAAAACAAGAAAAAATAAACCTTTCAAAACATTGAAATCAGAGTAGCTCTCACTTCTGTTACACTATTAAACTTCACCATCATTAGATGACTGATGGTATTTCAACCATGGCACTTAAGGCAAGGAGGGAACAGTAGGGAAAAAAAAATTGGGGCCTAAGTATTTTTTTGTTTTTTTAAGTATACCCAGAGCCTAGATTTGTTTCTCTTCTCTATCCATACTTCTCATAAAACTAAAAAACCTCATTTCCTCATAAAATGAGGAAAAACTCATTCCACAGCAGTTTCACCTCTTCAGTGATTTCCATTTAAGTCGTAATCTATAATCTACATTAAAATTAGCTGCTGATAAATACTAAAATATACCTTCACCAACAAATCAGACAAATAGGTACCAAACAAAAAAGCCAAAGACAAGTACTAAAATATTAGGCCATTCCATTTAGCATACAGCCTGAAGCTCCCCAGAGATATCCAATAGTAAATGTGATTTTATATTTAGTGCCTAAATAATCAAAATAAATTTCTGGCACAATATGGGCTATACTAGATCTTAATTTCTCCTGTCTCAAAATATCCCTAAATTTCAGCAAATAAATAGCTTAACGTGTTATTAAATGGTCTAAAATTTAAATTACTAATACAGAACCTCAGTATCTGCAGAGTAGACCCTGATGTAACTTTTTGCCTATTTTTAAAGCTTGTTTTATTGTATTGGTATCATTACTCTAAATCTTAATTATCAAAAACTAGTGTTTCAACTCACCTTTCATTAGGTCAGAAGGATGAAGAAATAAAAATCCTTCTCCTCATTAAATTCACATATAAAGAAACCATAAAGGTAAAAATCAAAAGCTATATTGTTTTCTAGTCTTTAAATTACAACTATAAAAATCTTTGTCTCAATGTGAACTCAATCTCAAACTCGCCTTTTCCCCACATTTATTGAATAGATTTTTAAAAGGATGTCATGAATGTTACTCTAATTAGCTCCACATATTGCTTTTAGAAACATTATCACCAATTCTGCAAACAATTCTGCAATAGAAGGAAATAACATTTTTAAAACGCTGTAAAACTTAAATGTGGCCAGGAAAAAAAAAACAAAAACAAATTGTTGGTGTATAATGTCCACTTGGACTACTTAAAATAGCTCTAATAATTTTAAGACAATTTATTACAAGTGGTCAAATATATAGCTTATCACCTTCTCTTTTTTAAAAAAATGGCACACTTACCCATCTACATAAAATATTTTTAAAATATTCATTAGTCAACATTTTAGCACTTATGGGCTTACATTCTTACACAATGACCCACTGAGACTTGAAAGGATCTGCTGGGCTTTCAAGGGGGAGGAAAGGGGATTAAGATCACTGATTGGTTATTACAAGGACAAAGGTTAGAGACTTAAATATAGACATGCATTTAAAACTGCTGTGTATACATCTTAATGATCAAGATATACACAAATATAATCTACCTAAAATGTGATTGGTAATGACTTTAAAGATTCAATCAGATTTCCAAAGAAGAAACAAGCTTAACTGCAAACGCAGTATCCTGCTACTTAAAAAATCTTGGATAGAATTTCAACTACACCAAATCAGCTTAAAGAAAAACAGTCAAGAAAATATGTCATTATGTAACAGAAAGACAGCTATGTGAATTTATTGCACTAAAGTGACCAACAAATGAAATGCATTTAAACAATACTGTTTACAATGTGCAAAATTAAAGAACAGGATTAAAGAATAGAACCTAATCAACCACAGGATTGCAAAGCCTAAATCAAATGCCAGTGAGGGAACAGCATGACATTTTCTCCTGTACAACCACATATAAAAACATATGAAATAGCTCTTTTAATCTTTAACTTTTAAAGCTTTCATAGGCTCCATTTTCAATCCAAAATACATCTAAAATTGCAAAGCTTATTCACAGAAATATATTATTGGTCACATAAAAAAACTGAATAGAAGATTAAAAAGTACATATACCCTTATCCTTCCAATTTTTCTTCTGACAGTCCATCTCTTGTCACGATCTGCCCTCCAGATGCAATTATCAATTATGCATACCAACAGAAAAGCTGTAACTGCACAAATCTACCCTGTGAGACATGAAATACCCGTTTCCTCCACCGAAGTCTGCAGTCTCCGCTGCACAACTGCAGCAGGACTGAAGTCACCTGATGTCTTCTGGGTGTGGAACAGTCTGACGCAGTGCAATCTGTAACTAGGCTACTAATACTCAGGCACAAACGCCTTCCTCCTATGTGTTTATTGTTCTAGTCTTTTGCTTGTTGTTGCTCATACCAAAGGGAGCTACTTTTCCAGGGAGAGGGGCAGGCTACCAAAAAGAAAGGAAAGAAAAGAGAGCTGTTCTTTGGTCAGAGTTAACCGCTGAATATATCTGAAATGCACTTACAGCTATATGAAATCATTTTCTTTTCACAGTGGGTGAATGATGCCACTGGTTTTCAGTTTCATTTAAACCCCTAAAATCAACAGTTACCTAATAAGGTAAAAATGGACTGATCCAAAGAAGGGTAACAGCTTAAATTTCAAGCCTGGGAAATGCTGAATCTCTTCGTATTTTCTCCTCCGAGTTTACTAAGGTTTAAAACACTCAGCATTTGCACCCTCATGAGGCCATGAGTGGAGAATCACAAAATCAAATTATTAATATTTACTGAATATATGCTACTTCAAAAGAAAAAAACGGTTTTATTCAATCTCAGCAGTCTCATCTTTCTAATGCAATGCTACTTCTTCTTTTACAGTAATGGAAATCAGAGACTTAAAAATATAAATTCCTAATCATCACCTGCTACAACTCAATCTTTCAATAATCTGTTAAACATTATTGCATGTATTATTAATAGACTCTTAGCTTGAAGAGAAATATTCATGTGAGAATTACATCATTTGCCTTGGGAAAATGACATAAGACTAAACCAAAATTTTACTGATAAATACAAAAACAAATCTATGTGCAGAACTTCCAAAATTTTTGCTTAACTTTCTAAAACTGGCATTCATTCCAGTGCAGGATATTATGTCTTTACTAATGTTCCACAGTTAGTTTAACTGTTGCTAGCATTTAACCAAGCTATAGAGGCAATATTTACTCAGAGATCCGCTAAATGTTTTAAAGTGTGTGACAGGATGAAGTACTATAAGATATATGGCCTATGTACAGATGTACATACTTCTGAGGATGATATAGCTACAATGAAGTTGGTATAATATTTTCTGGAACTTGCTGTAAAATTCTGCAAAATCCTTAGAAATTGTCTGGTCAATGACTCAGTTCTTTCTATCTGCCTTTCTAACTCCATACATGAACAAAGCAAAGCAATTTTTAAAGACAGTCTACTATTCTAAGCTCAAAAATTAGTATCTAATTTAAAATTTTATTCACCGGACCCATGTATATAATGTGCTATTTTTGAGAACCCTGTCACAAAGTCATACCACAGCTGAAAATGTCTGGCTTCTCCATACAATACTTTGAAATCTCAAACTATTCAGTTAAGTCTGAAATATTTCCAAAATACTATCCCTAACAACAAATCCCTTGAAACTGTGAAGACACATAAATATTTTAGCATTAGAATAAAGCACTCAAAAACAGTGCCCAAACACTGTTTTCAAATTAGATTACTGCACAAATAGGAGAGAAAAAAGAGACTTCTTGAGACAAAGGTATTTACCATTTATACTATTCACATCTGTTGGTACTTGATTTGATTGAAAACATTTAAAAACAGTCTCAGAGAGCAAGAACATGTGATAATAATAACCATTCATCTAAACACTGAATATACTTAAAAGCTCCCCTGGCAGATTTAAAAGTTAAAACAGGAGCCCTCAAGTTTGATCTTACATACTGATACCTAATTCTTTAATTTTTAGGGTCTTGGCAATTGAAACTATTAAATTGGCAAGAACAACTAACTCCTACAAATCAACTGACATTTTGCCCATTTTTTTCCTAAAAAGTTTTAGAAGGGTTATTTTAAGTTTGGTTAGCTAAGCAATAAAAGTACTGAAATTTAAAACCCTGATGATACAAACTGTTAAAAACATAAAACCATAGAACTAGGCTTTTAGTGAGGATCAAATGATTAGTATAAGCAAACGGCCTTAGGATAGTCCCTGACAAAAAGTAGGCCCTATATAAGTCCTAGTTACTTAATACTATTATTATGCTACAAATAACAATCAAACTAGTAGGAGATAAGGTACATAAAACACATCTAAGAAAGTACATATATGAAGCCATTCAATTCTAGAGAATAACCCAATACCTTTCTAAACAAGTATAAGCATGCACAACCGTGCAAGCTCATGCACACGCGCACACACACACACACACACACATATTACCATGCTTTGCTACACAGTTTTATACTCCAGCTCAGAAAAATTTATATATGGATAGCTTGTAGGTCCTGCTCCACATTAAATCCCAACATAACAAATAAAGGACATAAATCTATTAAAAACTTACTTTCATTTATTTTGTTTTCCTTCAAATATTTAATATTTTGTTTTTTAAAAATGAATTCTTTCAAGGACAATTTTCAAATAGAACATACATCCCAACTTGTTAAACAGCATTTTGATTATTTGGGACAGGAACCTGTTTTTACTTTTAAAAGTAAAAGCTTCCAGGGACACCTGGGTGGCTCAGTTGGTTAAGCGGCTGCCTTCGGCTCAGGTCATGATCCCAGCGTCCTGGGATCGAGTCCCACATCGGACTCCTTGCTCAGCAGGGAGCCTGCTTCTCCCTCTGCCTCTGCCTGCCTCTCTGTCTGCCTGTGCTCGCGCTCTCTCTCTAACAAATAAATAAATAAAATCTTTAAAAAAAAAAAAAAGTAAAAGCTTCCAAAGGAGGAGACCACACAAGATTGGCAGGGGGGAGGGTGATGGAAGACATTCTCTTTTTTAAAATGCAAAATTAGCCTTACACAGTACTTTAAAATTTTCAAAAGTTCATGTTTGGCGACTTCTCACTCCTCAATATCCACATCCCTGGTGGACAAAGCATGACAAAAACAAATGAAAACCTCCCAAGCACAACTCTAACTCCTTTCCAAAGGGTACCCTGCTCTAAAATTACCAACATGCTCTAGATTTTTTTTCTCCTCATATCTCACATCAAAACTCTCATTTTCTTAGTGCACTTAACCTTAGTAGGAAAATTACATGATTAAATCAATTCCTAATAAAGAATTTTAAAAAAATTCCTTTCTCTATAACCTTCTCATAAAGAGAGAGAAAAAAGTCTCTCTCTCTCTCTCTCTCTAAGTGGCATGATTTCAGACTGAAGACTGTACTTTGGAACAGGAAGCAATATATAAGCTGTAAGTCCGCTCCAGCCAGCCTTCCCAAGATATTCCTCCTTTCCCATTTCTTTCCTTCCTCTACTTCTGAACCCCAGAAAAATTCAAGTTTTGGGGTTTTTTTTACAATGTTTAGAAATCAAGGGAAATAAATGAAAATGAGGTGATCATTTGGATTTAAAGTGATACTCTCTAAGATTGCTAGTATACAATTCTTGATAGCTAAAATAAATACTTCTCTCTGGAAACAGAAAACAAGATTCATTTTTTAAAATAAAACAACTATAGTGACACATGAGTTTTAAACTTATTTCAAAATTTAATTATCCTAAGTTATACAGAAATTTAAACTAAACATATGTCTCACTAAACAATGCTGCCTAATACCATAAGCTGTAATATAATGCCCTCTATGGACTAAATTATAGCACTTCAACACTAACTACTAAAGTGAATCTGAAGACCTGGAGAAAGGCTTTAGTCTAGAAAATGAATGACAACACAAGTTCAAATGGCAAAAAAATAATGAGTATTTTAAAGTCTAAAAGCAATTTCATATAAGTTGCTAAAAAATACTAAAATCCATAGAGAAATTAAAAGTGATATCTCAGTAAGAACTAAATAAATGCTAGCTTCATGTATTATAATCTAAAATAAATATACATATTCCAAAAGATCCAAAGCATTTTTTAAAAATTCAGAATAAAAAAATTAGTAGTCACTAGTCTGTGAACACATCTTTTAAAACTTGTAAGGTTTCTCCAAACTACACAGGTTTGGGGGAATCTTTAAGGTCATTCCATGTTTAAAATAACATGACTCAAGCATTTGTTTGATTCAGTACAATGTGTCAAAATCCTTTTATAAAGTTATTTTTAAAGTCATTTGTTAATGTAAATATCTACAACTCACTAAATTTCTCTGGTCATCTGAATTTATTCCATATAATCAATTATAAAGCGTTCTGTAGACCTATTTACTATATCCAACACTAGATGGCACCAACACCCACCCAGTTGATTGTCTAAAATCTGGGCATGTAATCCAACAAAAACTGTCTTCTCAATTTTCAGACTCTTTCTGCCTGATACCAGGGAACTAGATATCAGAATATGATGGCAAGAGAAAAACAACTCCACCACCAAGAAAGCATGTGATCTCTGACCAGAATTCAAAATCAATTTTAAATAGCTAAGAATCAGGTGTAAAAATAAAATAATACATACATGGATATTTTCCTGTGTGAAAATTGAAAATGTCCACTAAAATGTAGAGTAAAATAAAAATTGTTCGGAAAACTAATATACCAAGAGTTTTCATCCTTTGCAAAGATCTCTCATAAAATCAGAAACAGAGAAACATCTAAATTTTAAAATGGGCAAAGGGTATGAACAGGCAATTCACAAAAGAAATAAAAATAGTCAATAAATACGTAGAACATGTTTATTTTCACTAATAATCAAAAATCAAAACTGCAAGATACCCCTTCATCCTACAAACTGGTAAAGGTTTTCTGTTTTTGTTTTTTAAGTGCCATATACAGAATGTCTAGGATACCTAAGAAATAAGCACATTACAGGACTCTGAAGGAGTATGAGGTGACTAGTTGAGACAGGAAGAAGACTTACTGTCATTGTGCTCTTTGAATTTTGTATAATGTGGTAATGTGGAAATATTACCTAATAAGCAAAAGAATAAATAGTATCAATTGTTGATGATAGAGAAAAGGGTGTTTTCTTACTTTAGAGGGGGGGAAGTTAGTATAATTTTCTGGCAGCCAATTTTTGTCAAAACTCCTAAAAATGCTCATATCCATTTCCTAGGGTTTATTTCCAGTAATTTATGGAAAAAAATAATTCAGATATATAAAACATATTTAAATACAGAGTACAATAACAGCATTATTTATAAATTTAATAAGTCAAAAGCCATCTAAGAATCCAACAATAGCAAACTAATCAAATTATATGCAATACCAAGGAACACTAAACATTAAAAAATCATGCAGCAGAATAAGGACATGGAAATACCAGCATTATATAAGATACTGCTAATTTTATTAAAGCTATAAACAACATATAGACCATGATCCCAATCTGGCAAAACACTTATTCTTTCACTCCATCATAAAGTATCCATATGCATAGAACATATACTAGAAGAATATATTCTAAAGTATTAACAATTATGTCTGAACTGTATGATTACAAATTTTTTTCATCTCAATAAATTTTTTTACTTCTCAAATTTGTACAATGAGCATGTATTATTGCACACTGTTTCATGTCTGGTGGTCTGACTTTACTGATGGCAGGCCCTTCAGACAAATTCTGACTACTGAAAGCACTGAAGCTCAAATAGATTAAAGCATCTGCCCAGGGTCACACAGCTGGTCACTGACAAAGCCAGGATTAGAACCCAGATCTATAAAATGCCCAAAATGAAGTTTTTTCAACCACACTATACTTAGTGTTATCTTTTATGGCACATATTCGTAATTATTTTCGATCTGTACAGGGCCCATAGTAAGCACTAAATAAATCCCCATTAATTTGACATTAAGTCACATTTGTTTAAATATAACCAATTCTTTCATTAACAACAGTCTGTCTCTAATTTATCTATATCATGAATTTATTAACAGATTTCCAGTTAAAGGCATTTCTACTCAATTTTTTATATTAAGCATTTTAATTTTTCAGGCTACTTAAATTTCTTACTTTTATCAGATTAACTGCTCAGTGTCATAATTAAAGTCCAACTAATAATTATCAAAAAGTGTCCTAAATACACTCACTAAAAATACATTTTAACCAAAACCTTAATGAACATCTATAATGGTTTACTGAGAAATTTCAAAGGCTATATATAGTACATTCTTAAATTAATGTGAGAAAAGTTTTAAGTCATTAACACTATCTAAAGAAAGCTCTTATTCATGAACACATATAACAAGCATATATAAATTTGCAAAGGATAATTTTCAATTCTTTACCTACATAAATGGGCCCTTCTTAAGTTAGTCTTTCATTAAAATGGCAATACTACTCAGTTATTCTTAGATACACATAGTTTAAGTATAATGAATGACCAATCAAGTTGGTGGTGGTTTACGCTCTGGCAAAACACAATCTACACTCATTTATAAACAGAAAATATTCTGTGCATTACTGGCAAACCAAGCAACCAACAAACATATTAAGCAATCACTATCATTAAGTGAAGATCTCAGTGATTTGGAAGAGACATTATTAGAACCTTTCTCTACCAATAGCTTACCAACAACATAGATAGATAGCAGCTCTTCACAAGAGACTTGTTCAGTCTCCACATGCAAGCAAAAGTGTTACCTTCATTTTGATACCCCTACTTATGGAAAACCATGCAAGAAAATGTACATGATAAACAATGTTCCTGAATTTTAAAAAATGTCTTACATTGGTTAATGCCCCCAACACAACAGGTATATCATAAAAGAAAAGTACCTTTGCTGCCTGCTAGATTTAGGCCTAACCATGCATTTCAGAAATGGAAAACAGCTGAGAAGGGGACAAAACCTAAGTTGGAATCCCAGTTCTTCACCTATTGGGAAAAAGATCTCCCTTGTGGAATTAATAAGAATATAAACAAGAAAGCTAGCCCAATGTCTGGACACAGTTCAAAAGCATTGTTCTTCCTATATAATTTACTAAGTAACCTTGGGAAACAAGACTAAGCCCCAAACTGAAGTACTGTCATCCATAAAATGGTTCCTTCCTTCAGATTACGGAGGACACTAAATTTGTGAAACTGCTTCATGGTTAGAAGATTTCCCATAAATAGCGGTCTCCCATCGCCAGGTAAAATGGTAAGAATTCAGTTTCTTTTCCCAGTCTTTCAAAAGTCTCAAAAACCTCCAAAACAGAGAGAGAAAAAAAAAAAAAAACTGAGAGCAAATTGAGACAAATTAATCTAACCATATTTCATATATTTCATATATATTCTAACTGTAACCATACTAAGTTTGGGGAAAATAAAAGGAAGGAAGAGGAGAGAAAAAAAACTAATCCAAGTAACTTGTACTTGACTATATACATTCAATCTTGGAGGGTTGGGGTGGTAGATTTGCAAAATAACCCTGTATTTTACTGTGTCTACTATAATCATATTAGAAAACATTCTAAAACCATTTAGAAATATTAGAGAATTAAGCAAATGAGTAAATGTACTGGTAGTGTTAGCAGCCAGGGTTCTTACTGCAGAAGGAGCAAACAAGTATGAAATGAAGGAAGAAAGAAATAATCCTCTGGAAATGGATCAGAAAAGGAGGTATTTGTATGAACTCACAATTTCAAATACAAGTATGTGTATGTGCTGAGGTTTATTTGTATGTACTTTATGTTTGCAAGTAAGCCTTTTTCACCTCTGTCCACTGACAGGCTAAAATGGGAAGACCTCAAGAAGGCAAGGAGTACTAGGGTCCAGCTCTTGATCTCTAATACTACTTCCACTTTCAGGGATCCTTAAAGAAATGATTGATTTCAGGCCAGGACAGAGTAGGCATAAGATGAGCCTACATTTTGTTAAGCTAGAAAGAAGTGCTTCCCTCTCCCTCCCCAAAAAAGGATAGCTGTACATTCTTGAGCCAACTTAACAGGGCCCTTCCAAATCTGGGACAATTTACAACCAAACTAATTAAGTACAGTAATGAATTATAAACCTCTAGGGGGAAAAGAGCAATTCATAAATCTGTATTGGTAATTAACTAATTAAAATCATAGAAAAGGAGGACTCTTGCTAACAGCAGAATGCCATGGACAACTGATAATTTTTCAATTCCAATGCTCCCTCCAAATTTATTATTTTGCAGCCGTCATGTTCAAGACTGAATCAAGCAAGAGTCATCAACAGACATTAAATCTAAGAAGGAATTTTGATGGAGAGCAGGATATTTGCATAGTCTTGAAACACCACCCCTCAGACTGCTCATAAGCTGTAAGGAAAGAAAAAAGAAATTATATAGTACAGAAATGAGGAACCACTTTACCCAGATGGTGAAAATTAACTTCATTAATGAGGGACTTATGAATAATGGGTATCTTCAGATATGATAGTATGAAAGAGGTAAAGCATACTACATCATCTTCATTTGGCCATGAATCCATAATCTCAATCTAATCACTGAGAAACAGCAGACGAATGAAAAATTTAGAATGTTCTATTAAAAAGGGAGAAGGGGAAGGACCTATGCTCTTCAAAACTGTGAATGTCATAATGTCGTAAGTGACAAATACTGGAAATATAACAGATAAAACAGAAAACACCATGACAACTAAAAGCAAATTTTGGCCCTAGATTGGATCTTGTAGAGGACACTATACAGGACACATTATTAGGTTAAATGTCACATTAGAATATGGATGGTAGATTAGAAAAAAAGTACTTTATCAATGGAAATTTGTGAAGTTAATAGCTGTACTGAGGTTACATAAGAAAATACCCTTTTTGAAGAATTTAAGGGTAAAGCAATGTATGTAACTTACTGTCAAATGGTTCAGGAAAAATAAGGATGTATTTAGGTATCCATATCTAGTTAATTATAGAAGGAGACCATAACTGATAAAGCAAATGGGAAAATATTAATAGATTAAATTTAGATGAAGACAGTAAGACATTCTTTGCATTTTTATTTTTACAATTAAGTTTGATGTTACTTCCAAATAAAAGTTAATTTTTAAAAAGCAACTGTCCTTTAAAAAAAATTCTTCTAAATGATACTGTTGTTTATTTCAGTTCTACTTAATTCCAGTCACAGAAAATTTAGCATCTAATGTATCATAAACCCTCGTCTCGCATAGATTGGCATTTCGGTTTAGTTCCAACAAAACCTCAATGTTTCTTTTCACTTTGTTACTCACGACCAGTCTGCAAATCTACTATGTCCTTAGATGCAAGTAAGTAGGTTTCTACATACTGACCATAACATCCGTACACATACACCTGCCCCAAAGATACTAAAACAGAACCTCAAAAACTTTTTATCATATTTCATATAAATGAATAGGCCTATGTGTCCACTCACATTTGCTATCTGTAACTTCCATAGGATCTGAGAAGAAGATCCTTCTGCAGAGCCATTCTTAATATCCCAAGGAAGAGCTAGCCTCTCTGTAACCTTACTTTGTTGGTGATCTTCTACTTCTAATCATTATATACTTATATCCCTAACCTGACATTCCTATGCCAAACTTCCATGCCATTATCTAAGGAAAGCGTTTCAATTGTCACGTGGTAGTGCTGCCTGTTAGTTAACTATTCTTTTTCAGAAGTTTCACTATCTTGGTCTGTACACATGTAGTATAAATGTACACAATTATTAGGATATTTTATCTTCTACCTGTTGTTTTATTTTTAAAATGAGTGAAAATTAAAAAATTAAAGTGCCAAAAAATCAATGTATTTTAGATAAAAATGGAAACCATAAATCTTTAGCCACAAATTTTTCAAAGTAAAGAAAGAATATATATGAAATGCTGAGCCTAGATCATCAAAACCTGCCTCTAAACAATGAAATACAGCTAAAGAAAAAAAAACAATGCTAATTATGACCTGGGAAAAAAATCAATATTTACATTTTATTATTAAAAATAGTTTGATAAAATGCCTTTATCAAGGGAGAAGAGGAAGATTAGCATTCATGTTTTTCATAACAAATCTTATCCAAAACTATAAGGCATCAAAGCCTACATCATAATAGCTTGCTCATCCTTCTTAGAAATCAGTCTTTCTTCCCAAAATTAAAACTGAATTCTGCCAACAAATGTCATTTTAAGAGAACAAGGAGAACTGAATAATAAATCATCTGAGGAAATTAGTATTTTGTTATTTAGTATTTATCAATGCTTTAATATTTAAATATATATTCAGTAATACGTCTCCCCAAAATTTTTAGAATACACCTAAGTATATTACAATTAGGGGTGGTAAAAAATTTTTAGCCATCTGAGAATACAACCTCCCTAATGTTCTTAATAGTCTCTTGATACTCTTGGTACATTAGACTTCAGTACACTTAACCATGTTTTTTTGAAGATGGGGAAGCACTTGTACCCTTATAATATACGTTACAATGTTTAGATACATCCTTACCGGTTTGCTTTCACCAGCTGACTGAAAGCCGCCTGAGAGCAAGACACTGTCTTAGTCCTCATCTTCCTCCACATCTCTTCCAAAGAACTAGTACAATGCTTGGTATAAAGCACCTTAAACCAACTATCCACTGCTTAAAACAGATGTCTATTAAAATTAAAGTCAAGGAAACAAGTCCCAAGGACCTAATTCAATCCCTTTCTTCTTATAGAGAAGGAAATTTATTTCTAGAGAGATAAAGTAGTTGTGAGTGGTACACCAACTCACATCACCCACAGTGTTTTGTTTTGTTTTGAAGATTTTATTTATTTATTTGACAGAGAGAGAGAGGGAAGCAGGCTCCCCGCTGAGTAAGAGAGCCCCATGCGGGACTCCATCCCAGTACCCTGAGATCATGACCTGAGCCAAAGGCAGAGGCTTAACCCACTGAGCCACCCAGGTGCCCCCACCCACAGTGTTTTTATTACACCACAATGACTTCTCCTTTGTATGACTTCTATAGCATATATATATATATTGGGTGTATCCAAAGAGTTTTCTATTCACTAGAGAGCTGCTAGGACTCTTAATTTAAAAAACAAAAACAGGGGCACCTGGGTAGCTGAGTGGGTTAAGCCTCTGCCTTTGGCTCAGGTCATGATCTCAGGGTCCTGGGACCGAGCCCCACATCAGGCTCTCTGCTCAGCAGGGAGCCTGCTTCCACCTCTCTCTCCACCTGCCTCTCTGCCTACTCGTGATCTCTATGTCAAATAAATAAATAAAATCTAAAAAAAAAAAAAAAGACTGAGCAAAAGAAGCATGAGTAACAGGTTTTTTCAGAGAAAAGCCTTCAATAACTATTTTGTAAAGAGAATGCTCAACCACTGCTTTTACTTCTTCAACCACCCCTACTTAGCCTTCAAAGGCACTGTCCTCTTCCCTTAGTTAATTCCAAACTGTTGGGCTATAGTCAGTATAGGCCAAGATCCCTAGGTTTAGAAAAATCAGTCCAAGGAACTGCTGACTCTGGAGTGCTCCAATCTACTAGAGCACTGCTAACAGTGCAAGAAATGTTGAGTAGAGAAAGTGGGACTTCGTAAGATGTTATAAACCACTGCTCACATCAGTCAGTGTGTCTGTGGTCTTCACCCACACTATATCATTACCGTGCTGCTCTGGGATTCTCACTCTTCTTTCTATCATTGTCTCCTAAACCATTTTATTGGGCTGTTTAAAAATCCTCATTCCAGAGGTGCCTGGGTGGCTCAGCTGGTTGAGCATCTGACTCATGGTTTCAATTCAGATAGTTATCTCAGGGTTGTGAGATGGAGCCCTGTGTCCAGCTCCACGCTCAGTGCAGAATCTACTTGAGATTCTCTCTCTCCTTCTCCCCCTGCCCCTCCCCCTGTGTCCTCTGTCTCTCCAAAATAAATAAATGTTAAAAAAAAAAAAATCCATTCCATTGTGAACTATCTCCCCTAATCTTCAACTTCTTTACTGAATATTCCTGCCAGTACCTCCTTTCACTAAAACCTGGCTCTACCTTGATGATACCGTTTTTCCCATTAACTTTAAATGGAGGTTACTCTCTTATACTTACATACCTGAGTGACAGGAGAGGCCAGTACTGTTCTTAGCTCACCAATGCTGCTTCAAGATATTCTCAGAGGCCCTGGGCAAAAGTCCAAGTTATTCAGCTATGACATTCTCTATCTTTCTTTACTGCCTCCATCTACCATTCTGCCAGCTGCCCCATTTGCCCTTTTACCAAAGTCTTTTGTCCCCAATTTCTAATCTTCTCCACCCCAAGTCCTGCCATTATCCTGTGTGACTAAATTTATGAGAGCAATCCAATTTCACAGCCTCATGGTTTGTTAGACCTTTGCTCTAGCAAACTTCACCCCACTCAACATCAGCCCTTCCCTCACTGCCAAACTTTGACCATTATAATCCATCTGGAATTCTAAATTAAACACCCAAAAAACAAATACACATGCACAATCCTACTTTGACCACAACCTCCAAGCATTCTGTGTTCATATTTTTATTCTTTTTACTCTTAGTTCTTAGATCTAATTTGAACGACAAGGTCTGTGACCTTCTATTCAACCATCTATCAACTACCCCGGCTCTCTTCTTTATATTCTTCAACTTAGTTGCCAGAGTCCATCACATCAAACTACTACTGTCTTCAATTCCTTTGATTCACTGTCCTTTCACTGGGCCAGGCCCCTCTAGCAAAACACAAATATGAATCAATATAAGCATTTGCCTTCCCTGAACCTACACCTAGGATGTTAGGCACAATTAAAGAAAAATCACCACGTCATACAGATTACCCTTCAACCTTGACTAGACTCTTCATACAATGCCTTTGTTTCCCTAGTCAGACCCTTCCACTCAAGCATGTTCCAGTTCATTCTCAGCAAATGGCCTAACATAATGCTTTAAAGAATAAACATACACCATCATACACTTCCCTCAACTTCCAGCCAAAAAAACTAGCAGTATCAACACCCATACTTTCCCTTCCATTAACTACAATCAATGTCTTCCAATGTTTCTTTTTTATACGTCAGTTCCTCTACCTGAATTCTGGATCTCATCCCGTCTCATCCCCTCCTGACTTTCTACTAGCACTTTTATTTAGACTTTCCCTTCCATCTTTAGTAAAAGAAAAAGGCCCTTCTTCAACTCTATCCTCTATCTTATTCTTGCTCCATTTCCATGATCTCCATGATCATGAGCTTTTTTTTTTTTTTTTGAGAGAGAGCAAGCACAACAGCAAATGAGCAAATGAGGGGGAAGGGCAGAGGGAGAGAGAAAATCTCAAGCAGGCACAGAACAAGGCTCAAACTCACCACCCTGAGACCATGACCCAAGCTGAAATCAAGAGTTGGATGCTTAACCGACTGAGCCACCCAGGCACCCCATGATCTCAAACTTCTTAAAAACTGCCACCATTTAGTATCAGTTTACTCTAGCCTCCTTCACTCCTCACCCCTAGCCCTGCCCACCCACATCACCTACCACTGTTAGGCCAATACCTTCCCTACTTTTTGACAGATTCTCAATCCTTATCTTAACTAAGCTTTCTTGCCTTTGATAATGCTGACCAATTCTTCCACTTTTAAAGCTTCCCCTTTTCTTGGCTCTCCCTAGTTGATATCCCTGGCTTTAATTACTGGGTCTGAACCCATGATAAATATACACATACAGCTGAAGTCTCTGTCAAATCTTCATATATTTAATATCCACCACTTCTTGGAAGTCTTAAAGGTACTTTAATACCAAAATATTCAAAACTTAATTTTTTATTTTCTCTCCTTAAACCCACTTTATTCTCTCATATCCCCTAATTCAGTTTCTCATACTGCCATACATGCATTTGAAAATTCAAGGAACCCAGGATTCCTGGCATCTATAACTTCTTTCCTTATCCTTCATGTCCATATCCAATCAAACATCAAGTCCTATGTCTCCACACTCTTCCCACTGCATTAATATTCATAATCTCTTCCTTCTTAGACTATAACAAACATCTCTAACCTTGTTTCTCTGCCACTAATACCATCCATCTCCAAAACGTAAGTGTATACTCAATAAGTAGTAATCACTACACATTTTTACAGAAAACACAGCTAAATTAGAATGCTAATTTAAAAATGTGCAAATCACGCTACACAAATTAAGAGTGTCAGAAATGTAGCATCAAAAGAAAAAAATGACAATCCCTACTTTTCAAAATAATTCCTAACAGCATACCTCAATTTATACTTTTCAACAAAATGTCTGCTATTCAATATGCTTAACTCTATACGTACTACCGGAAAATACAGCAGTATATTGAAATACTGGAGATATGTTACAGAAATGTGGTTTCATAAAAATTTAAAATGAAGTAATTTCTGGGAAAACCATAGTAAATACATTTTACAATATTTTGTTTTAATACCTCTTGCTCTTCATGCTATGAGGAAATACTGAAGGAAAAGAAAAGATAGAAAGACATGAAGCTGATTCTAATAAAATCTCCTAGTTCCATAGTATAGTACAAAAAGGAGCAGTGAGTAATTGTGTGGAAAAAAAGTTACACGCAAGGGCAAGTAATGAGTACAAGAGGAGTTTAAAAAAAAAACGCATTAAAACTTCTGAGACAGTAGAAAAGAATTCTTATCAATGTGTTATATTAGAGACTATAAATGTAATATACTACAGAAAATGCAGTGGAATGTTCCATGATAAGTCAAAAGGTGGCAAGAAAGTACAAAACAATGTATGGACTGATTACCTGAAGTTTTACTCAGCTCTGCTGAAAATATAGCAGATGGTGATCTGTTCTCTTGCTGTGTATCAGAAGGGGTTTTTTTCTCAGCTGCTTTCACAAGAACTGTGGGTTTGACTATACTGCCTATTTCTGTTTGAGTGGCCAAAGGAGAAACATCTGGAGGCAGTAAGGGCACCTTCGAAATATCAGACCTATCTTTGGAGAGTTCATCTGGGACGTGAACTTTATCTTCCTCCTTAGGTTGTACATTCTTGAAAGAAAGGTCATGAGGTAACTCTGAGCCAGGTAATGACCCAGCTTCATCCTGGATATTAGCAATCTCATATTTGTGGGATACTTCTAGATCAGTATATTCCCCGGTTAATTTAGGAGAAGAATCGGTTTTAGAACTGACAAATGTAGGGAACTCATCTATAATCTCAATTGGAGATGAATCTGAAAATGTTTCACTCTCCCTTACTTTCGCTTCCTTAGCAATAAACAAGCCGTCATCTGAATAACCTGCAGTACTGAGCTCCTTCATCTGCAAAGGAATTTTCTCCTTTTGGGTCAGTGCTGAAACTTCATCAGGAAATAAGGTATCTTTTGTGGTATCTAAATTGGGCTGAAAAGATTCCAAATACGGCTTTCCCCCCTCAGGTGGTCGTGAAGCACTGAGTTTTTCCTTAGTTTCATGTTCCATCACTGACTGAGAAGTCTCTCTGAGATTTTCGCTCACAAGTATCACAGCTTCATCTTGTTTTGGTGGAACTTCAGGTATTGAATCATCACTAAATAAGTCCACTGGTTCAGAATCAGGTGAGGAATCCTCAACTAACTCAGAATGATCAGCCACTGGCTGTGCAACTTTTGCTATTTCTGAGTAATCGGAGAAATCGGAAGATGGTTCAGTAGAGAGCTTTGTTTCTTTAATTAAATCACATGCAATAGATATATAAGGAGTTTCCGTTTCTTGAACAGCTACGTTAGTACTTTCAGGCTCTTTCATTTCTTCCTTTATTCCTGATACATTTTTTAGGGATATATTCATGGCCTCTTCATATGGTGGGGGATTTTCTGGCTCAGGTTTTCTGCTTTCATCCTTAGCAGAAGGAGGAGCTTCTGGCTGGGACGAACTGGGCTGCAGGGCAGGAGCAGCAGCACCGGGAACTAGAGAATTTAATGGTGCTTCCATAACAATGTCAGGCAACACTGGTGAAGGAGTGGCTTCAGATTCTTCAAAAGACGGGCAAAGCTGAGACCCCACAGGGTAGAGCGACTCCTGCAGGGCTTCTGATGTTTGAACCAAGTCCATTTTCGTTTCAAAAGCAATCTTTGTACCTGTAACTTCATTCAATTCACTTTCACACGCTTCCTGTACTAAGTCTGGGGTTAGACCTTCGGCCAGGTTGGCCACTACTTCCGTAGCCACCTTGGACACGCTGTCTGTTGTGACATAATCTGCCTCAGAATCCTGTGTGGCTACAAGGAAAGGGTTTGATGTTTTGGTACTAAAATTCTTCTCTGTTACAATTTGGGCCTTTTTTTCTTCTATCTTTTTTTCATCTGTCTTATTTTCTGAAGTATGATCTTCCAACAAAGGAAAAATGTTTGTCGAAAGGTTTTCAGTTGCTGTCGGGTTAAAAGGAGCACATGTGATATATGCTCCTGAACCATCTTTTACAGCTTCTGGTGTACTGGGAAAAGAAGTATCATCATTACTGCTTTCACTATCTTTTTCATGATTTGTTTGCTCAGAGCTATCAGCGAAACACTTCTTATCCACTTTACTCTCCAACTGGCTCTCTACATTACCTCCATCACTATCTTGCTCATGAGTGTCTTTTACATCCCAGACTCGCTCAAATGGTTTGAAGTCTGCATATTCTTCCCTCATAGGAGCTTCTGCTGCAATTCCCTTTTCAATGAAACTGTCCTTTGCTTTTTCTGGAGACATACCTTTGTCCTCCTCTTTAACTGATTTATTAGTAAGGGCTACAGGTAACTCTTGTTGATTACGAAGGATGTCATTACTAACTAAATCCTCTTTTTCATCTTCATTCTCTTCCCTAGGATTTGCTACTATTATGGCAGATTCTGCTTTTGGAGAGCCACTGAATGATAATCTCATTTCTGAGTATTCCAATTGTGAAAACTCTGCTAAATCTCTGTCTACAAATGGATTTTTTGCCTTCTCTGTGAACTCTTTAGAAGCTTCATTTGAGGTTTCTTGAAGTGTTCCTTCGGTGCGTAATACTGGTAAATTACCAAGATATTCATGTTCTTTAAAAGAAGCAGCTGAGAGGGGAGACAGAGAAGGAAGAGAAGCAGCAGTTTCAAGCAGGACAGATGGAAAATCCTCTTGACCAGCGGAAACAGTGTTACCTGGCTGCTCCTTCAAGTCCATAATTTTTTCTGTGACCATGGACAGAAAGGAAAGTTAGAGAATGCCAGCGTTCTCACAGTTAATGCAAGTTTTATGACAGATTCAAAATACGGTTAGTAAAGAGTTAATGTTAACCAAAATTAAATGTTAATAACAATAAATAATCAAGTAGTCTTGAATCATTCCTGAAAAAAATTAAAGCTATTGTCAATAAAACGTGCATGGCTACAGAGCCAATTATATGCTATGAAAAGGCACAAATTGAGTCTCTGAGGAAAAAATCTCAAGTATAATCAATTGAGAAAAGCTACTTCTAACAAGTTTTAGAGGAAGACAAAAGAATTTGAGAAGAGTTTGACAGTGCAGAAAAGACGCTGAATAATTAAATGCCAAAGAATGGCATTCATTTCTATGAAAGCCTTTCAGCTCTAAGTAAAGTGCATTTGGAAAAAAAGGACTAGTCAATATATAAATATAAATCAAGGGTCCAAGAATTCCTTATATATATCCAATTTATTGGTTCTGTCCATTTCTCTCTTGGACATAGCATAAAATATAAATTTCAACTTTTTCAATAGACAAACATTCTTGGAACCATGCTAATTTTTAGTAAACTCAAACCACTCTGTACAGAGTTAATAAAACTAAAGAATTTAAGTTAGAATACACAGAAGATAAAAGGCTAGCAGAAAGAACTTGCCTGCAGAGGAGTGTATCACAGGCTCATATGCAGCAGGAAGAGCAAAAAGTGTCTCATCTGAAAAACAAATAGAATATAACCTCAGCAGAAATAAAGACAGAGTTTGAAGGAGACTAAAGGTAAGAGGAGCAAGCAAGGGTTCAGTTTGTAATGAGTTAACACAAAACTTTTACAAAGAAAAAGCCAAGATGGAAAAGAAAAAGTAGTACTATCAGTAGTACCATTAATCCAGGTTAAATTATCATATATATTACAAAGATGATTAAATGATATCCACAGAACCTATCATTTCTCAAGAGGCAATAACAAGTTTATGTTAAAGAAATTTCATAAACAAAAGTGATTTGAAGATACTATTTTTCTCAGTTAATACATGGCATCCAAACTTTTATTCACATTTTCGGATAAATTTCTTTGCCCTATTCAAAGCCAAAATTTAAAAAATGCATTTGAATAAAATTAATAATTACTTTTGCTTAATCCTTTTTTATTAGCATATGTTCAGCTTAGAAGAACACTTTCAGAAAATTATGCATATGTTCTTATATTCCAGGTTGTCTCTCTCTAAAGGAAAACATTCCAATAGTCACTGTACACTAGTACCACTGTTCAAAATGCAAAGAAAACACTAATTGTCATTAGGAAGATAATTATTATCATCAGTCTTGTTTTGTTTAAAATTAACATTGAGGGATACCTGTTATTCATTTTTTTTTGAGAGAGAGAGAGAGAGAGAAAGAGAGAGCACACACACATGATTGGGGGGAGGGGAGGAGGGAGAGGAAGAATCTTAAGCATGCTCCACACTCAGCATGGAGCCCAAAGTGGATCTCATGACCCTGAGATTATGACCTGAGCCAAAAATCACGAGTCCAATGCTGAATCCACTGAGCCACCCAGGCATCCCAAGGGATACTCGTTATTCTAAGTGTTTTATATACAGAAAAACTCTTTTGTTATAAGTCAAGTTAATATCCCCCATTTTACAGGTTAAAAACAACCTGTAATTGTTGGGAGATCATTAGGATTACAGGAGGTCATGACAGCAGAACCATAATCTGATAGGGTTAGTGCCTTTATAAGAAAAGACATTAAAGATCTTGCTCATGCCTGTGTGACAACACTTCCTCCATGTCCCCGCTCCTCCTCTCCCTCTATCTGAGCAACATTAAGAAGCCATGTGAGTGAGTGCACAGTGAGACAGAAATAAGCCAAGAAAAGAGGCCTCAAAATGAAACCACCCTGACTAAATCTTGATCTTAGACTCTCCAGCCTCCAGAATTGTGAGAACTGAATTTCTGTTGGTTAAGCCACCCAGTCTATGGTATTTTGATGTGGCAGCCCGAGCCAACTAATATATTACACACTGGCATTTTAAGCTTGCACAATGTCACTTTATATCTGTAGTTGGAAGATCCTGAGCTAAAGGTCTTCTGTGGTTTACACTAGAGAAAGGCCTCTAGCAAAAGACAATTTGAAATAGCTTGAGGAATGACAGGAAGGTATTCCTTTAGTGTAGAGGACCTAATGAATCTGGACATTTCATTTTGGTTTTTATTTATTTATTTATTTATTTATTTATTTATTTGACAGAGATCACAAGTAGGCGGGAGCGGGGGAGCAGACTCCCTGCTGAGCAGAGAGCCCAATGCAGGGCTCAATCCCAGGACCCTGAGACCATGACCTGAGCTGAAGGCAGAGGCTTAACCCACGGAGCCACCCAGGTGCCCCTAAATCTGGACATTTCTATCTGGAAGGACAACCTAGGCAAGGTTGGTCAATAGAAAAAAACAGAGATGTGGCTATCATGAACATGGACATGTCTCCTAAAGTCATCCCCCTTGGTGAATAAGAGTTAAATTCACAATGTCATATAAATTTTAAATAAATCCATATTGGGCATGATACCATAACTAAAGGATTCTCACACTGAGTAATGAGGGGAAAATCCATGGTATACGTTTAAAAAGGTTTTCTATAACTAGAACAATAGGTTGGATGGGCAACTCATCCAAATCAATAAGCCAAACCACCTTATGAGATTTTATAACACATACACATGTGTACACACCTTTTTTTTTTTTTAAGATTTTATTTATTTGAGAGAGTGTATGGGCGGAGGGAATGGAGAGCAGAGGGAGAAGGTCAAGCAGACACTGCACTGAGCTTGGAGCCTGATGTGGAGCTTGATCTCAGGACCCTGAGATCATGACCTAAGCCAAAATCAAGAGTTGGAGGTTCAACAGACTGAGCCACCCAAACACCCAGTGTGTAGACACTTCCAAAAGACAACTTTTTTTTTTTTTAATTTGACAGAGATCACAAGTAGGCAGAGAGACAGGCAGAGAGGCAGGCAGAGAGAGAGGAGGAAGTAGGCTCCCCGCTGAGCAGAGAGCCCGATGCAGGGCTCGATCCCAGGACCCTGGGATCATGACCTGAGCCAAAGGCAGAGGCTTTAACCCACTGAGCCACCCAGGCGCCCCTAAAAGACAACTTATTATGTGATCATTTTAATACAGTTTCTCTTTTGTAAGGTGAGAGAATCTGAGAATTCCTTTCAGTTAAAATAATGTATTATAATCTTGCACAAAACTGAGATTTGGGGATCAAAGAGCAGAACTAAATAATTACACAGGTGCTCCATTTAAATAAAAGGTAGCAACTCCTTAACAAAATGGCTGACTTTTTCATCTAGTTAATATAATTAAAAGCCACTAACGCATAGGCCAGTCTTCTTCAAAAGTGAACTCGAAATATGTTACTGTTAAAATCAGAGGGAAAACAAACTACAACCAAAATTGTGCCAAAAATTTAAAGTATTTTTTTTAAATGTATCCTTATTCCTATCTAATACCAGACTCTCTCATGGTGGAAACTATATTCCTGGCACTTGGCCAAATGAGAATATTTACAAAAAGTAAAACCACAAATTGAGAATCAGTCCAAAATTAACTGTGAAGTAAGTATTGCATTTCAAAAAGCATTTAGAAAAAAAAAAAAACAAAAAAAACAAAAAACTGAAGAAGTCACTACCACTTGGCGCTCAAGAAGAGTTGCTCTGATTCCTCCTAAAGTGATCATGGGATAAAACTGTCCGGGTTCAAATCCCAGATTCATCACTTAAAACTGTGTGACTTTGAGAAAGATACTATTTGTCCCTTCTGTGCCTCATTTCCTCATTTGTAAAATAAGTACAGTAACAGTACCTACTTCAAAATGTTGCCAGGGAGAAAGGGGGAAGAATTAGAAACAACTTGCTCTAAGTCACAGAGCTAGGAGGCCAGAGAGTAAGGATATAAACACGTCTAACTCTCAAGTTCATGTGTGTTATCTTTTGGAGGGATGAGTTTATGCATAAATGCAACCAGTATAAATTCTTATCGGCCCCTCAAGTTTGATTTCCCGAATTAAGGTAAATTGTGATCCAGCAAATACCCTGTTAATTATCAGAAATATTTGGTTATTTGCTTTTACTTCACAATATAATAACATTTATAGAGATAGTAATGCTGGCCAGGCACATTTATTTCAGATGCTCTTTCAATGCTCAAACCACCCTATAAAGTTAGGTACTCCTGTTACCCTCATTTCATAAATGAAGAAACAGGCATAAAAAGGTGGGTAACTACCCCAGAGTCACAAAACTGAAAAATGATGGATCTGAGATTTGAATTCAGAGAGTATACAGGTCTATGCTCTTTTCTTTAACCACTCTGCATGCAGTACCTCCTTCCCTCCTTCCCTCCTTCCCTAAACTTTATAAATTTAGAATTTTAAAATTTTATTAAATAAAATTAAGGATGTTAAAAATTTTGATTCACAACACTTACATATCATAAGCTACCAAATTCTAAGGCTAAAGAATTACTTGGTTTTGAAAAGAATTACTGATTTTAGGTTAGTCTTCCTGTAAAATATCTTAACCTTCGCAAGTGAATAATAAACTATTTTATAATCAGGGACACTACATTAAAAGTGTAACATTACTGAAACGTGTTATATATACACATATACTACTACCAGGTTTACAAAAAAGGTAAACAACCTCCTCTCTTTTTATGATCTTTCTATGATTATGTCAAATTCTAACTACTGGATGAAACTGAAATTTCAGTCATCAACTTCATTTGTGCTATTCTTTTTTTTTTTTTAAGATTTTATTTATTTATTTGACAGACAGAGATCACAAGTAGGCAGAGAGGCAGGCAGAGAGAGAGGAGGAAGCAGGCCCCATGCAGAGCAAAGAGCCCGATGCAGGGCTTGATCCCCTGCCCCTGGGATCACGACCTGAGCTGAAAGCAGAGGCTTTAACCCACTGAGCCACCCAGGCGCCCCCATTTGTGCTATTCTGCACAAACAGAAAAAAATAATATTAATGTCTTAATTCTACCCATGCTAGGTAAAAACACAGTGGCATATTTAAACAAAAAGTCTTCACTAAATAATAAGCAAAAAGGAAGCCAGAATTCTTCTATTAAGTCTCTCTTGCCATCAAATTAATAATCCTAAAGAATAATTCTAGGGCCGCCTGAGTGGCTCAGTTGTTAAGCATCTGCCTTTGGCTCAGATCATTATCCCAGGGTCCTGGGATCAAGCCCCGCACTGGGTTCCCTGCTCAGCGGAAAGCCTGCTTCTCCCTCCCACTCCCTCTGCTTCTGTTCCCTCTCTCACTGTCTCTCTCTCTGCATCAAATAAATAAATAAAATCTTTAAAAAATAAAAAAGTTAAAAAATAGTAATTCTATATATTCTCTTGCCCAAAACATTTAAAAGCTTCCAGTTATCCACTGAATTATACCTGAAACTCTTAAAGCCCTGCAAGATATAGCCCCCAAGTTAGCTACCTAAACTTATTTCAATGACTTGTTAACCAAACATAAATCTTCGTAACCAAACCCCTCCTCCTTCCACCTCCTGTATATCAGAATGCTCACATTCAGTAAAACACAAATTCACCATATGCAGCCTTACTTTCTTTTTAAAACACACTCATCTTTATTTTTTCTAATCTCTATTTCCAGTTATCAAAGCTCAGAGAACTAAGTAACTTATTCAAAGTCACATAGCTAGTTAGTGACAAAGCTAGAAAATTATAATTTAACTATCACTATAATCAGATAGATATTTATTTCCTTATTACCCTCAGTAAAATGACTAGAATCACTATACTTTTGACAGTATGAAAGATGAATATCCTTCATAAAACCACTTTTTCCAAATGAACTATTCCTTATTGTTGGTCCCTAAGCTAGTTTCATTTCCTTACTCAAGTTTAAATCTAGAGTGTAAATTTAGACTGTTTCAGGGTATATACTTTGAATACTAATTATTTCCATCACACAAAGATTGATTTCAAAATTAAAGTTCACTGAAAAGATTTATTTTTTTTAAGTAAGTCACTTTTTAAAAAAGTAAAAGTGGTATGTCAGTTTTGAACTTATTACTCGTCAATTTAAAATAGGCTATCATGATCTCACTAATGTTCACACACTCTTATATTGAATATTTTTCTTGACATGTTCATTTCAAAATCTGGTTATCAACCAAAAGTATAACTGGTAAATAAAAATCATAACTAATTTATAAAAGACAGGCAATAAACTGCATTTTAAAATCATAGAGAATTTCTGCTATGAGAATAATTCCATCAGATTAACCTAACATAAATAATTACAAAACAGGGTAAAATATTGAAAGCAACTATCTTGGGACACTGGACAACAGGAAGTACAGGGGATGATTCCTCAGAAGTAGGAAGCATACCAGATGATGCCCTGGCTTTCTACTTGAAAGCCCTTTGTCTACAGCACATGGAAAAGGAGGCCAAGAATACTGCACTCTTGTTGAGTTGAAGAGGCTGCTGACTTGTCTGGAATTTGTGGGGCAAGTTAACATAAAAAAGAAAACTTCATAGAAAAGGAGCTCCAGAAATCTGGAGAGGGTCCTTTGAAATCTTTGGCTCAACTATGCCGCACATATATGGCACAAGACTTACAGAGGCCAAGCAGAGAATCTATGATAGAGTTTTGGAGAACAGATATTTTGGAGGTCAGACTCTGCACTAGAAGACCTGACCAGAAGTTTCTGACAAACCAGAGTGGAGAGATCTTGCTGAACACCCCAAGTATAAAAATGAGACCCCAGAAAAGGCATACCTTTAAAGGAAGACTACTTTAACCCTAAAGGTTACCTAGTCTAGGTTATTTGGTCTAGATTTGGACCAAAAGTCAGCAAAATATGGCTTGTGGGCCAAAATTATATTGGAAGACAGCCAAGTCCATTTGTGTGATGTATTGTCTATGGCTACTGTGGCATTATAAGGGCAAACTTGAGTAGTTACAAAAGAACCTGTTGGACCCACAAGCCTTAAATATTTACTGTTTCACTATTTAAGAAAAAAAAAAAAAAAGCCAACACCTGCTCTGGACCCTCCTTTTAAAATCAAGACATGAAAGATCAAGATGATTTGCTAGCGAATTAAGTGACTTCCAGAACAACACTAACAACACATCCATGACAACCAGTATAGAATATTACTGAACATGAAAAGACACAAGAAAATAGGACCATAAATAAGAAAAAACAGCTAGTATAAACAAAGAAGTAATGTAAACATTTATTAGCAAACATTAAAATGAAAATTAAAATAGCTCTTAAGTATATACAGCAAGGGGCGCCTGGGTGGCTCAGTGGGTTAAATCCTCTGCCTTTGGCTCAGGTCATGATCCCAGAGTCCTGGGATTGAGCCCCACATCGGGCTCTCTGCTCAGCGGGGAACCTGCTTCCTCCTCTCTCTCTGCCTACCTCTCTGCCTGCTTGTGATCTCTGTCTGTCAAATAAATAAAAATCTTTAAAAAAAAAAAAAAGTATATACAGCAAAAGATGGGCATAATGAGTGAACAGAGAATCTTTGTAGAGAAATACAGACCAGAAGAGAGAACCAACTAAAAATTCTATGACAGAAAACTATATTAAGTGAAAGAAAAATTCACTAGATGGGCTTAAAAGCAGATTGGGTGGTAAAGAAAAGATCTGTAAGCCTAAAGAATGAGCATTTAGAAACTATCCAAACTGAAGCACAGCATGGGGAAAAAAGAAGTCTCAGCAACCTATGAGACAATCAAGCAGTTAAATTATATGTAATTGGAGTCCCCAAAACAGGCAACAATGAAGCAGAAAAATAAATAAGTAAAGATATTATGGCCTAAAATTTAACAACTGTGATGGAAAATACCAGCTCAGGGGACCAAGAAAGCTCAATGAATAAACACTGAGTAGAATAAACACAAATCCACAAAGAAGTACACTGTCAAGATCAAACTGCTAAAAACCAAACCCCTAGAAAATCTTAGAAACAAAGGAAACAGGCAGGGAAACAATAGTAAGAATGACCCAACCCATCACTAGAAACAATGGAATGCAAAAGATAATATCTTTATGTGACAAAAAAATCTACCAACCTATCATTATATATAGTCAATTCTTATTATTCACTGATTGCCTATTTGCCCACTGCCTACTCACTAAATTGATATTCCCCAAATCAACACTTAACAGCAGAGGATGTGTGCAGAGCAGCAAACCCAGCTTACGTTCCCAGGTGAGGTCAAACAAGGCAGCCCCATGCCTTCTTGCTTCAGCTCTCATACTGAAAACAAGTGTACTTTCTGCAGTTTATTTAGTGCCATATTTTTTCTTTTGTGTGTGTTTGTGATTTTTTTGGTGACTTTGCTATTTAAATTGCTATTTAATCTAAGAAAGTGCTTTAGTACTGTCTGGTGTTCTAAAACACAAGAAGGCCATGATGTGCCTTACAGAGAAAACACATGTTTTAGATAAGCTTCATCCAGGCATGAGTTAAGTACTACTGGCCATGAGTTCAATGTTAATAAATCAACAATATACATTAAATATAAACACACATAAAACAAGATTATATATTCATCATTAACAAAAATGGTATGACTAGAGAGGTTCACAGGAATCTAACCCTGTATTTTTCCTAGAAGCAATGATTCAGTATTTGCTAATTCAGTATCTTCTGTGACTACTGAACTTAACTACCATGAACAACAAGACTGACTATATTCATCAAAAATATGCTTCAAGGGGCACCTGGGGTGACTCAGTCAATTAAATGTCTGCCTTCAGCTCAGGTCATGATTCCAGGGTCCTAGGATTGACCCCCACACTGGGCTCCTTGCTTAGTGGGGAGTCGGTTTCTCCCTCTCCCTGCTGTTTCCCCTGCTTATGTGCCCTCTAATAAATAAATAAAATCTTTTAAAAAATATGCTTCAAAAATACAGATGAATACAAAAATTACTAGATAAAAGATGAAAACAAAAGCTGAAAGAAATTGTGACCAAGAGATCTGTACTACAATAGATGTTCAATAAGTTCTTCAGACTGAAGGAAAATGATACCAGGTATTAACCTGGATCTTCAGAAACAAAGAACAAAAATGTAAAATATCTGAGTAAATACAAAATATTCTCATCTCATAATTTCTTTAAAGAAGTGGTAAATATGGGTAGATATATATTATTATTTCTTAATTTCTTTAAAGAATAATTGATTTTTTAATCTCAAAAAATTATTGTATGCAATATAAGTGGAATAGGCAGGCATGCCTACTATGTAATATATATTCAGTTTCCCTAAGCTCAAGGTTCCTCTCCTGCAATACAGCACAGCAAGTTTAAGTGTCACTCAGCCCTCTTAGTGTTGCCCCACGGGAAATGGGGCTTAGGACACCTGTATAAGAAAATGCTGATATGCCAGCTATTTATCACTGCTATAAGTAATAAAGTCCTTTGTCCCTGACCCAGGTATCTGTGTCTTCTGCCAGCATTCAAGAAACTATAGCAAGCTATCCTATTAGCTTGTTATGGGATAAACACTATGTTTCAAACCCTAAAATGCCGTTTTCCATATATTGCTCTCTAGACTGAATGCAATCCCAATCAAATTCCCAGCAGACATTTTCTAGACATGAACAAGCTGATTCTAAAATATGTATGTCAATATAATGGACCTAGAAAGAACAAAACTATTTTGCAGGGGGAAAAAAGTGAAATTTGGAGTAGGCATACTACTTGATTTTTAGACTACTGCAAAGCTATAGCAAACAGAACAGTCTGGTATTGGTATAAGGATACCAAAAAATAGATCAACAGAACAAAATAGATGTACAAACACAGACATACTTATATGGCCACTGATTTTCAACAAAGGCACCAAAGCAATA
>ML102855.1:58637-78087 GCA_003697995.1 Taxidea taxus jeffersonii
AAAAAAAAAAAAAAAAAAAAAAAAAAAAAATCTCTGGGATAGCTGAATATCTATATGAAAAAAATAAATCCCAAACTGTAACACTTCCATAGACAAACATTAATTCAAGATGTAGCTAGATTTAAACATAAAAGCTAAAACTATAAAGCTTCTAGAAAAAAAGAGAATGTCTTCACAACCTTTGAGTAGGCAAAGATGTCTTGGACAGCACACAGAAAGCACTAACCATAAAAGTAAAAACTGATAAATTAAGAATTCTTCAGAATTAGAAAATCATACTCATCAAAAGAAACCATCAATAAAAGTAACAGGCAAGATACAGATTAGAATATATTCACAATGTATATATCTGACAGAAGACTTTTATCCAGAATATATTAAGAACTCCCTATGAGCAGTAAGAAAAAGATATACAAGACAATGTAACAAAAGGCAAATTACTTGGCCACTTCACAAAAGAAAAATACAGGTAGCCAACAGTCATGTAAATAAGTCCTCTAATTCATTAATGATTAGGGAGATCTAAATTAACACCACAATGAAAAACAACCATGTATCCACCAGAATGGCTAACATGATTAAGTCTGATATCAAATGTTGGTGAGAATGTGAAACCACCACAACTCTCCTATTGTGAGTTGGATGGAAATAAATTGAGTTGATGGAAGTAAATGACTCTGGAGAATAGTTTGGTAATTTCTTATAAAGTTATACTTAGCCCATGACTCAGCAATTCTAACCAGTTACTCTTACTCAATTCTACTCTCTTTACCAAGAGAAATGAAAACCTATGTCCACAAAAGGCCTATGCAAGAATGTTCATAGCAGCCAGAATGTTCATAGCATTCTTTTGTTCACAGCAGCCAGAGCTCTAAATAATCCAAGTCCATCAACAAGTGACTAATTCAACTATGGTATAGTCTTATCATGGAATACTACTTAGCAGTAAAAAGGAACCAACTGCTGATACCTGCAACATCACTGATAAATCTTAAAAACATACTGAAAGCAAGTAATCAGACATAAGAGTACACACCATATGATTCCATTCACATGGTACAATATAACAGGCAAAATTAATCTGCAGTGAAAGAAATCAGAACAATGTTGCTTGGGACTGGGAGGCTGGAGGAAGATGGGAACAAGAATTGAATTTAATTGAGGGAGGAGTCAAGATGGCGGAGAAGTAGCAGGCTGAGACGACATCAGCCAGCAGGAGATCAGCTAGATAGCCTATCAAACCATCCCGAACACCTACAAATCCAACAGGAGATCGAAGAGAAGAAAAATAACAATTCTAGAAACAAAATCGACCACTTTCTGAAAGGCTTCATTTTACTTCTTTTTTTCCCGAGAGGAGAAGGAGCACACAGAAGACCAAGCTTCAGGATTGTTGTCTTTCATGGACCCCATCTAAGCCCTTGAGAGATCTGCTGGAAATAGATTCTCATGGTCATATCATTGGTGAAATCTACCCAACACCAAAGAAATCCAAATAGGAAAAGGAGAGATGAAAATTGGGAATCAAGAATAAGGCCTGTTTCCATCTCAGCCACACTAGCTTGTATTTTTATGATTTTTGAAGCTTCTGTCATGTAAAGATTCTGTTCCCTGCAAGGGCATCGGTATTTCTAATCGGTACTTATATACGTAGCAAGTTGTTTTCTATACCATCCTTATTCAAAACTTGCATGTGGCATAAAATGCGTTGGTGGCACCAAGGTATTTTTTTCTGTTGATTTTGTATGTTCTTCGTCCTAATCTTAGCCAAGGAAACAAACAGGACCAACTTCAAATCCAAACTTCTGATTCTGATCACCAAAGTCATTGATCATTACATCAACGATAGGAACTTGATCAATTCTCGGTGTATTGATTTCAATCACAGTTTTTTCATAGCCTTTTCTGGACTGTAAAATTGAGCAGAAATACAGAGTTACACAATCATTTCATAGTTTTAACATACATGTTATTTTTTTCTTAAGCCTCTGAATGGAGGTGAGAAGGTAAGAAAGAAGAGAGCAAGAAAGAAATTTGTCATTATCTTTGTGTGATTCACTCTTGCTGTTATTACTGATGTCATATGTAGTTTTAAATTTTGAACATTTGATATTTAGCTGTTATTACCCAACTATAATATTCAGATATATTGCATAGTTGAAGAGAATCTTATTGAAATGACAAATACAGTTTAATATGAAAACTGATGATAAAATTGGGTCAATCTCCTTCATAATAATATATTCTTACCACTGTAATCATACTACATATATATTCAAGATTTTAAGATACAGTATAGAAATTATAGTGCACAAGGTCAAAAGTTAAAGCGTGTCTGCTGCTATATCTTAATTTTGTGAATGATTATCAGTACATTACTATTGGGAAATCCAGACACTTGCTACTTTTAATATGTTTAGTATGTTTTAATATGTTTAATATGTTTTATTTTCTCTTCTTTGAACTGTGGGTACCCTACCTACCTCATTGAAGGTATGGGCCTATTTCTTTGTAACTGTGACTTCTTTAGTCATCACCAAAAACAATGAGGTTTTTAGTGTGGTCTCTGGGCCATTTTCTTAAATAGAATTCCCTTTGTGTGAAAAGGATAGTTCCAGAAGATAGAAACAATAAAAAAATGATAATAACTGCCTAAACTGGTGGTAATACAGAACCAACAGAGAAGCTCCTTACAAACAAAATACAAGGGTAAGAATTATCTATGGTATAAATGGTATAATGCCGATCCTTTTATCTTTCATTTTAGAATAATACTAATTCCTTTAGCTGTCATTTTAGAATCATGGATGAAGGAGACAAATTAAATCAAGTTTTTTGTTTTTGCTTAAAAAAAAAAAAAAAAAGAATTGAATTTAATTGACTGCAAGGGCCCAAGGGATCTTTCTGGGATGATGTAAATGTTCTCTATCTTGACAGTGGTTTGGGTTAATGAGTGGATACATTTCTCAAAACATAAAACTGCTATAACTTAAGATCTATGTATTTTACTGTATATAGATTATATCTTAATATAAACATTAAAATGAAAAAAGTGTATGAGCATTCTTCAACAAATTTTAGAGAGATAATCCAAGCAAACAAGGAACAGTTAATGAGACATAAAACAAATCAACCCATTGTAATATGTAGACTTTTGAATTCTAATTTTTTTTTAAAAACTGGTGGAAAAAAAAAGACCATTCACAACATATACACACTAAATGGTTATTTGATAACATTAATTTTTGTGAAATATTTTGGGAACCATCTGATTATTGAGTGTTCCAGTTATGTTTGGCAAAAAGGAGTAGTTACAGTTTGTAAAAATCTTTATGAGGGTGTGGGATTGGGAGAATGGACCATGGGTTGATGGCTATTGGGACTCAGTGATAGCTAAGTCAACTTTCATTCACTATTCTGTCTTTATGTTTCAAATGTTCTACAACAAAAAGTATAAATAACTTTTTAAGTCCCTCCAAAAGAGACAAGGCAATGTAAACATACTAAAATTCTATCATATAGAAGCAATTTTAACCAGTTTTACCCACAACTCTTTTAGCAATTAAAATATGTTTGATTCTATCAACGCTAAACTTAACTATAGCTCCTGATGAACATGTTCCACTAACAAAACTTTAGTTAAGAGGGTCAAAAGAAAGTTTCATGGAATAAAGGGTGCCCAGATGGCTCAGTCAGTCAAACATTCCACTCCTGATTTCAGCTCAGGTGCTGATCTCCACATTGTTTGATTGAGCACTGCCTTGGACTCTGTGCTCAGCAGGGAGTCTGCTTGAGATTCTCCCTCTCCAGCTCTTTGTTTTTATCAAGCTGCTTTGCATAAAAATTAAAGTAACAGAACTTGATAGATTTAACATTAAACCTTTCTATAAGCCCCCACCTGGGGTCCTCTGTTGATTAGTTGAAACTGAGAAGTTTTAAAGGCTATTTATGAAAGGGATTTACATGATTTATTTCCTTACAACAAAGAAAAAAATCTTTTAAGGAAATTCCCTTCTTTTTTGAGATCAAAGACTGCAGTAGCTTTAAGAAATGTTTTTCAGAGTACCTACATTGTACAGTTGGTTATGCAACTGACTCTTGGTTTTAGCACAGGTCCAGCTTTCATGATTCGTGGAAACTGACCCCTGCATCAGGCTCTATGTTCAGTGAGGAGTCTGCTTAAGTTTCTCTCTCCCTCTCTGCTCCCCCTCCAATGCTCTCTCTCTAGATAAATAAGTAAATCTTTTAAAAAAAAATGTTTTTCATGCTCTAGGTCAGGCATACCTAGCACTGTCAAAACATTGAGATAAATAAGTCTAATAGTGGCACCTTCCAATTACTCAAGTCACGAGTCAATCTGTAAAACCGGAGACAAAAAATATGCAGGCCAACCTAGAACCCAATTAAGATTTTTTTCTCTTTTCACAAAAGATGTTGACAAGTAGGTAAGTTTATGATTAACCCTATAGTACAATCACAAGACTCCTCTGGTTTTAAGACAGCAGAAAATTCTTTACAACAAGGGTCTTGTATTTTTCCCTTTATCTGCTACATGCAGTTCTCATAAATTCTCTCTACTCATCTTTTTGTCCCCATATTTAGCCCTAAGCCTGGCTTTAAAAGAAAAGAAAAGAAGAAAAAAAAAAAAAAGGAGTATGCTAATTTTTTACTAACACTGAACTTCTAAGGGACCACCAAGATAACCAGACAACTGCTAAATCTGTTTAAACAACAAAACTTTAAGAGCAGCCTTCTCCTATTGTAACAATTACATCAGTGGGAAGAACAAGCTATTAAAGAAATCATGTTTCATTTTGTTTTTAAAACTAGTGGGCCACTTAAGGATTCAAAGACTGCTAAAACAATAATCCAATATTTAGCAGCTACAGCTCTAACTACAAGAGTATAGAGAATGTTTCTTCCCTTCTCAAGTTGGGTTTTTTGTTTTATTTTAGAAACCAAAAAGAGAGATGACTTCTTTTTACCAGTCTATATGCATGATCAACTGAAAAGAGGAGGCCAAATATCTATATAACCCAGAATTTCAAGTGTTCCATGCTAAGTAGGCCAGAATACTTAACAATTGCCTTTTAAAGCCTGTATTTCACATAATTATAAACTAATTTTAAAAAATACATGTTAATAAAAACCGGGTTTGTAGAAAAAATATGTAATATCAATCAAAAAACATACATCAATTCTCCCCTAAATTAATGAATAAATTTAATGTAACCACACTATAATTCCAATAGAGGGAGAGGGGATTAAATAAACAAATTTTATAGATAAAGTAAAAAACTATACATGCATAGATAGCCAGAAAAAATAATTCTGGAAAATGCTATCAGCTAGTATTTCATTCGAAAGTTATAGCAATTAAAACAGTTTGGTACCTATACATGAAAAGACAAAGACATGGAACAGAAGAGGGAATATTTCACCCATTCTACAAGCATATGACAAAAGCGTCATTTTAAAAGGGTAAAGATAGGGACGCCTGGGTGGCTCAGTTGGTTAAGCGGCTGACTTCGGCTCAGGTCATGATCCCAGCGTCCTGGGATCGAGTCCCACATCGGGCTCCTTGCTCGGCAGGGAGCCTGCTTCTTCCTCTGCCTGCCACTTTGTCTGCTTGTGCTTGCTAGCTCTCTCTCCCTCTTTCTCTGACAAATAAATAACAAATAAAAAAAATAAAAGAGTAAAGATAAGGGCACCTGGGTGGCTCAGTGGGTTAAGCCTCTGCCTTCAGCTCAGGTCATGATTTCAGGATCCTGGGATCGAGTCCCACAGCCGGCTCCCTGCTGAGCAGGGAGCCTGCTTCCCTCATCTCTCTCTCTCTGCCTGCCTCTCTGCCTACTTGTGATCTCTGTCAAATAAATAAATAAAATCTTAAAAAAATTTTTTTAAATTTAAAAAAGAGTAAAGATAAAATGGATGATTCAACACAAATGGCATTTGGAAAAATGAGAAATCATGTTGAATAGTAAAATTATATCACTACTTTACTGCCTAAAATGAAATAAACTGCAGAGAATGAAAGAATTAAATGTTAAAATGAAATCATAAAAATCACAAAAGTACTAAGGGAAACATGGGAGCATTTTTTACAATCTTAGAAGTCTTCCTAAGAATTACACAAAACTCAATGACTTGTATGACTCAAAAGCATAAAAGAAAATGATAAATCTGACTACATAAAATTTCTGCACAAAAAAATATGCCAAAGGTCAAAATACAAATAACAAATCAGGAAAAAAGTTTTCAGGACACAACAAAAGGCTAATTTCCTTACATTAGATGAAGTGTTCCTACATCCTTAAGAACAAAAACCTAAAGGAATAGTCAAAAGCTGTGATCAGAAAAAAACTTACTGACACGTAAGCCAAAAAAAAATACTCCAAAATGTAAATTTTTTAAAAAAATTTATTTATTTGACAGAGAGAGCACAGAGCTGAGCGGAGAGCCCGATGCGGGGCTCAATCCCAGGACCCTGGGATCATGACCTGAGCCAAAGGCAGAGGCTTTAACCCACTGAGCCACCCAGGTGCCCCGTAAATTTTTAAAAAAAGAAAATTTCCTAAGCCATTTACTAGTTTTACCAATACACTGTGTTGGTAAAGGCATAAGGAAAAAGGTACCCTGTCTACGGCCATACCACCCTGAACGCGCCAGATCTCGTCTGATCTCGGAAGCCAAGCAGGGTCGGGCCTGGTTAGTACTTGGATGGGAGGAAAAAGGTACCCTAAACACAATACTGGTGTGAATAGAGGTTCCAATAACTCTTTGTAATACAATTTGGCATTATCAAAGTTTTAAACGCAGACACCCTTTGAACCAGTAATTCTACTTGCATGAATTTATCCTACAACACATATAACAACGTGTATTCCCAAATAAGTATATACAAGTGTTAACAGCAACATTATTTATAACAAAAAGTTGAGAAACAACTGAATTAACCACCTCTAAGAGATTCGTCAATGATTCATCCTTATACCTTGTACATGTAAATAAAATAAATGCTTTCATTCATAAGAATTCATGAGAGAAAATACTGTAATTCTAGGGCTATAGAGAATTTGAAGGTCAGTTTTCATCTATAATACCATATTCATTCAACAAATCTCTTGAGTGCCTACATCACATCTAAGGCACTGTGCTCAGCAATAAAGATATGTCACATCGTCCTTTTCCTCAAGGGAAAAAAGTAACATAGCCCTTTACCCAAAGGAGAATACCATCTGACAGAGAACAGAAATGAGTAAACATACCATTACCATATACAGTATGATATATACAATGAGATAAGAATAGAATGTTATGAGAATACATGAGCAAAGCAACTAAAAAATAATCATCATTCCAAAAACAAAACAGTTTAAACGTAAAATGATTAACTCCTCCTTTAGAGTTAAAAGAATCATTAGCCAACAGTCTGAGAAGACCTTAGCATCAGTGAAGGTGGGTGCCACCTTTTTGCATGTCTATGTCCCATAGGAGCCAGCCACAAAAGTCACATTCAGCCTTTTAAACACTGAAGAATTATGGTCCGCCCTTACAGTTTCCATTTCTGATGCTGTCACCTCCAAAGGGACCTTCTAGATTCTGTATTTAGAAAAGGAATAAAAAGTCTCAAAGAATGTACTATAAGACTGGTGTATCTACAACATTACTTCTACTTAATTAGAAGTTTCAGGAAAGAAGAAATATCATCCACTGAGTAGGTACTTTTTCCTGGGCTAGCACAGTACCTTTAAAATATGCCATTTAATTTGGGGCCTTGCATCAGTAGTGTTTCAAATAAATTGCTTTTAGGTAGATTATGAAATAACTACACATAAAACAAAGCCAATTACTAGATAATAGATAATATGCTCCTTTTTAGAAAAAATTTTTTATAAAGATAACAAATCTTGGGACGCCTGGGTGGCTCAGTTTGTTGACATCTGCCTTCCGCTCAGGTCATGATCCCAGGGTTCTGGGATTGAGACCCACCTGGGCTCCTTACTCAGCAGGGAGCTTGCTTCTCCCTCTGCCTGCCACTCCCCCTGCTGTGCACTCTAATAAATAAATAAAATCTTTAAAAAAAAAGATAGCATATATTCCAAGTTTACAGGGATATAGTGCTAAAATAGCATGTTTTTAAATACTATTCCTCGTAATGAGGTATTTATCAGCGGTTCAATATTATCCACCACTTCATTTTAAAAAGGTTTGACTGAGCTTGCCAGTCACTAAAAAGGGCTATAAATTTGACACAGAGCATGCTAGGAACCAACCTAAAATGTAACTCAACTTATACATAAGGAGCATACCAGTTCCCAATTTTTATTCCCAGTCAGAAATTAGAAGTGGCTTAACAAAAATTGTTCAGAATCTGTAAATTCATCAGTTCTTTTCCTTGTTACAATTTTCAAAAGAGGACACGGAATGGATAGGGTATGAGATAGTTCCTTCCGTAGAAGCAACTGCCTCGTGGTAGAGTCACATCACTGTTTACTTGAATTTTATATTAAGAATTAGCACTTAAGATTTTTAACTATAAGTCATTCAAAATCTTTTAACATTTCTACCATGTGCTCTTGTGCCACTGTATCTAATCATATAATTAATGACTTTTCAAAAGACTAATAATTTTTAATCCCAAACCATAAGCTATACCTATGAGCAGTATTCAATTCTATACAAATTTCCATTTCAAATAACAAATTTGGACAGTCTCTGAAATTGATTTAGTAAGCACCAACATTCTTTTCTTTCTATTTACATCTTTTGCTTCCAAGTCCTATCAATTCTTCTTTCATAAAACCTTTTTTTAACCTAACCATAAAAATAGAGATTTGCAGCCAAAAAACCATGCTTCATGTAGTTTCTTATATTCTTTCCTTCTATTCCATTTTCACTGACTGAAATAGTAGTGAACTAGTTCAGGCTCTACTCATCTCTTTCAGAACTACTGCAAAAGCTTTCTAAATAGTTCCCTGTTCTTCTTTCCAACCTATCTTGAATACTGTCAGCAATTCATTTTTTTTTTTTCTAACACTGCTTTCATGATGTCATGCCTCAGTTCAATAATCTCCAATGGCCTCCCACAGAATAAAGCAGTAATTCAGGACATGGGTAAAAAATAATGAAAGAACTTAACAGTTTGGAAACAACACAAACATTTTTGTTTCATAATATAAATTACCAAAAGAGCAACTGTGGATGGCAGAGCATGGATAAAAATAGGATGCTAAAACCCTTGTACCTTAATTTGGTAGTATTCAATATGCCTCAGAACCCAATCTACCACATTTTCAATCTTTTTTTTTTTTTTAAAGATTTTGTTTATTTACTTGACAGAGATCACAAGCAGGCAGAGAAGCAGGCAGAGAGAGAGGGAGAAGCAGGCTCCCCACTGAGCAGAGAGCCCGATGCGGGGCTCAATCCCAGGACCCTGAGATCATGACCTGAGCCGAAGGCAGAGGCCCCAACCCACTGAGCCACCCAGGCGTCCCCACATTTTCAATCTTAACACTGGTTTAGAACATGCTCAGAGACCAGCTCAATGTCATGTTAATGATGTTTGCATTTCCCTCAACACAATTTTTATCCAGAATTTTCCTCACGTTTCTTCAAAGCCCTTTAACCAACCACCTTCTCAAAGTGAAGCCAAATGTTTTCTCTGTGAAAAATGGTCACGAGGTGAGAGGCCTCCGTCTCACTTTATTACTGCATCACAGTGGGCATGCTCCAAGCACAATAGAAAACAGCAAAATTACTACTCTCCTAGTGATGGGAATCGGAGTTTATTCAAAAATAATGTAAACTATGGGTCATCTGTGTGGCTCAGTGGGTTTAGCTGCTGCCTTTGGCTCAGGTCAGGATCTCAGGGTCCTGGGATGGAGCCCCGCATCCAGCTCTCTGCTCAGCAGGGAGAGAGCCTGCTTCCTTCTCTCTGCCTGCCTCTCTGCCTACTTGTGATCTCTGTCAAATAAATAACATCTTAAAAAAAAAATAATGTAGGGCCCCCTGGGTGGCTCAGTGGGTTGGAGCCTCTGCCTTTGGCTCGGGTCGTGATCCCGGGGTCCTGGGATGGAGCCCTGCATCGGGCTCTCTGCTCAGCAGGGAGCCTACTTCCTACTCTCTCTCTCTGCCTGCCTCTCTGCCTGCTTGTGGTTTGTCAGGTAAATAAGTTAAGTCTTTAAAAATAATAATAATAATAATAATAATAATGCAAACTACAATGTAAATGCTCATGTGTCAGGAATCTGCCCAACTCAGTAAATATAACCCTCTTCCCATTGGGCTACTCTATGTTTTTAACCATGCCTTAAATACTTCTCACCTTGTCTTTACTCCCATCAGTCCTCATAAGTCCTCCAAATCTTCAAAACCATATTTTTGCTCCAAAATCACAATATAACTATTAAGGAGCATATTTCTAAAATAAAAAAAATCTTTTTTTTTTTTTAAAGTAGAACTCTTTACCTTGGCCTGTTAGAGACCCCAGATGATCTACGTTTAGCCCACCTCCCCATCCTCACCTGACACCAGTGTCCTGCAAGTTTTTCCTCATTAGTCTTCTTTACTAGACTTTCAAACACACAAAGTTAATTTCTACCTTATGGCTTTTGTCTTCTTATGGGTTGCTTGAAAATTTTTATCTGCAGCTCAAACCTCACCTCCTCAAAAAACCACTTCTCAATGCCACTCTACTTAAAAACAGCCTCCCCACACACACACCCCAATCATTTTCCCTACCATCATCCTTTTTATTTTCCTCATAACACTTACCACTATTCTGAGTTCCTTACTTATGTGCTTATTACCATACTCTCCTCATGGGGAGCACATGTGTTTTGCTCATTGCTCATTGCTATACCCTCATAGCCTAGAATAGAACCCGTCCCTTTGTAGGTAATCAATCATCAGCTGAATGAATAAACAAACTGTTAAGAACCTAAGACTCACAGAAATGGTTTAAGTATCCATGAATAATCATGATATTCAGTGGTTTACTAAATGAAGTAAAGTTTTGAAATAGCTATCATCAATACAGAATTAGGGAACTATATAGATAAGAGTCCCTGAGTAGGCACTATTCTGTCCTTTGTTTTTCAAATTTAGTATTCCAAAACTCAAAATTCCAAGAGAATGCTGTCATCTCCTGAATCCCTAATGTTCAAAGATGAGAACTCTTCTCTTTGTTCCCATGCTGGAATACAAGATGACAAATCAGTATGCCTTTGTTAATCATTAGATTTCCCACTTGCAAATTTCTTATTACTCTTTATCCTTCTACCTCCCCTTAGTTTCTCTTAAATGTGTTTTTTAATTCAGAAAAAGCAAAGATTGAGTTACTCCACATCTTCTAATATCTTTAGGATAATGATTAGTGTTTTGAGTATGGGGTATGTCATTATCAAGACATTATTCAGAAACATCACAATTGGCTTACTTCCTTGTTGTGGAGAAATGAACTGAAAAATATTCTGTGATCTCAGATTGGCTTTTTTTTTTTTTTCCAGATTGGCTTTCTTCTAGAAAATGAACCATTTCTAAAATCCTACAAGGCTATGAAGATTTCTCAACAGACAGTTAACACTACCAGATTCTCACCCTTTTATACATAAAGAAAGGTCCTACTGCTTGCTGATGAGACCCTTTCTGCCCCCAAAGTAACAAAATACACGCTAGTAAGTTGATAACTTGCCTAGTAAGATTCTCCATCTCTAACCAACTTGATTTTTTTCTCTCCCAAAATAAACAATTTCCCAAAATGAAAAGGGTAATAAAACAATGTTCCTTTAACTATATATATATATGAATTCAGAATATGAATATATACATAAATATATGTATATGAATTAGGTACTAAAGTGAATGAAAAGATTTGTTAATGTTTATAACTATGCAGATTTGTCCCTGTCGACCTAAAACACAGAACTTCTAAGAAATAGTATTTCTAACCACTACATGAAAATACGTTTCTCAAAATATTTCATTAAGTCTGGTGGCAAATCTGCCACAAATTCAACTGGCCTATTAGCGGTAAAAACACCACAGGTTTCCCTTCTTTAAGAATGTCAACCATTTTGCTTTTTTTCCTCTTCGATTCAATTATAATGCATCAAGAGCCTAAACCACACTGACAGCAATTCCTCTCACTAAGCAGCTGAGACCCTGGTAGAACTGCGCCCCCTCGGACCACAGATGCTCAGATCCCACCTTCCCTGGCTCGTTTCAGCCCGGGAGTCGCCACAGCACAGCGCGGATAAACTGGGCGGTGGCAGGACTTCGCCAGAACTCTCCCCTTCCCGATTCTCCACGCGCCACACCACTGGAGGCGCTCTCCCTTCACTGCAGTTGGGTCAGTGTGGATGTTTTCCACTGGGCCAGCTTCCCACCAGCGCCAAGAGTCGAAAGGGAGGGGAATGAGGCGCTGGGGGGCCACCCAAACCAGGGAGAAGGTGAGGAGGGGGGCCAGGGCTCAATGCTGGCAAACAGACTAGCAGCAAAACTGTGCCTTTTCCCTAGGAGCAACCCAGACTGGTAGACAAAAGATTAAGGGCGCCAAGGCCCTTCCATCCTCACCCGGGAGCCTAACCAGCCCAATGTATCCACCACAACCCTAGTTCATAGATACAGACCCAGCTCCTATTAGGGGTGGGTGCCTAACTTCCGGGACGCTGCAGAACAGGGACCAGAGGGAAGAAGTCGGGAGCAGGCGGGGTGCACGTGTTCCCCAAGACCGAGACAGACAATAAAGAACAAGCCCGGGTTTCCGTGGCCGCCCCACCCTGCTCCTGACGGCTCCTACCAGGGGGGGCGCCTTCGCCCGGAGGTCCATGGACAAAGCCCCTCGGGGCGGAGAGGAGGGCTCCGCCCGTGCCATCTGGGGGTGCACACAAAAGACGAAGGTGAGCAAGGGGCTGCGCGAGACGGGAGGGCATGGCACTCACCCACTGAGCCTGAAGAGCCTCTGCGCTTGGGCGCCGCCGGAGTGGAGGGGGGCGCGGCGGGGGCCGGGGCTGATGGGGTCCACGCGGGCTCCGCCTGGGGACTCACGCTGGCCGGAGGAGGAGGGGGAGGCCGGGCCGGAGGCTCATCGTCCTCAGGGAGCTTGGAGGGCAAGACTGCGGCAGCGGAGGGCAGGGAAGGCGCGGGCACCGCAGGAGACGTAGGGCTCGAGTCCCAAGACGGCGGCCGCTCCGGGGCGGCGGGGGGCGCGGCCGGCAGTGGCCCTCGGGGCGCCGGGGGCACGAAGTCACTGCTGAAGTCCAGCAGGGGCGCGCCAGCGACGGGGGCGGTGGGCACCGGGGCTGCCGACAGCCCGGTGGCGGGCTTCCTCTCCAGCACCTCCAGCTCCTCCAAGTCCTCGTCTTCCTCCTCCTCGTCCTCCTCCTCCTCGTCTTCCTCCTCGTCCTCGGGCTCCCTCACGAACTGGTACTTGAAGGGGGGCTGAGGCCGGGGCGGGCTGTCCGAGGACGAGGAGACCAGAGGCGACTGGTCCATGTCTTCCATGGCTGGCGGGTTGGAGATGATGCTGCAGCTGCTGTCTCCAAGGGACGCTTCTCCTCAGAGCCGCGGGCGGTTGTGGGGGTTGGGGAGGACTGAAGGGGCAGGGCCGAAAGAGCCCAGAGACCTGCAGTGGCGAAGGCTCCCGGAACAATGAGACTGCTCCTCCTGCCTCTGCGCCCGAGATGCGCCACCCGCCCCGTCCCCAGTTGCCGCCACCGCCCAGACGAGCGAAGGAGAGAGGCCAGCTGATTCTCCGCCCACTTTGGCGTGACTTACCCTCCCTGGGGGGAGAGGCAGGGACTGGCGCGGGAGGAGGGAGCCAATCGCCTACGGGATAGAAACGATGGGCAACCAGCAGGTCCAATGGAAAGAGAAAAAGAGAAAGGTGGGTGGGGCCTTTTGTACTTCCTCTCTCCTACCGGCTGGGGTGAGTTCGATGGGAGGGGTTTCGAACTGGGAACCCCACCCTTCCCCTTGGATCGACGCAGGGTGGGCTGGGGTCTGGCGTTGCTCAGAGCTGGAAATCGGTCTGCAGTTCTAGTGCTGCGTTAAGCTTGCGGCAGGCTGCCTACCCGGAAGGATTGAGGGCTCCTCGCTCACACCTCCGGAAGGGCGTTTTCCTGGGGGACTAGGGGTGGTAACTTTCCACCCAGGAAAGGGAAAAACCCAGAGTAGAGGAAGGTAATGTGAAGTAGGCCCTAGGATTTAAGTATACGCTAAGTATTAAAAGATTTTGAAATAAAGAGATTGCATTTTTTTTCAAACTTAAATTACCAGACCAACTCATCACTACTACTTTCACCACCTTAAAAGAAAAAAATATATATTGGTGCGCGGGGGGGGGGGGGGGGGGGGGGGTGGAGCTTTAAGTTCGTTCTCTGTCCAAACTGCAGACCCTGGATGAGGTAGGCAAAACAGCTGGGCGTGGACAGTCTGGAGGACTGGGGCCATTTCAAAGTCCGCTCATTCAGAAGGGTTTTGGGCTCTGCCTGCTGCTGGACTCCTACATGGTAGAAAGATGAGTCACCCAAACAGAGAGAGAGGAGGAAAGTGGAAACAAAACGATGCCTTGGAAGGGAAATTTGATTCACATTACATTTCAGTCACCTTAGGCTCATGAGTCAACATTTCGGATGATTCAGGCCTTCTGAGAGTCAGGAAGGCCAGTACTCATTTGTTTGATACGCTGGAATGAGTGTGATCCCCATTCCAAAAAACTGGAAAGGAAGTTTAAAGGAAAGTGGTCGCAGAACATACAAGTATCAGCATGTAAAGGTTTAGAGAGCCCCTTTTATGTTTCTGGTATACTTTACAAAAATATGCACTGCATTCCTATTCCATGGAGATGGGATAAACTGCTTTCAGATTGCTCACAGTCTAGGACTGCGCTGTCCAATATCTTAGTCACATGCCACTTGTGGCTATTTAGCACTTTAAGCGTGACTAGACTGAAATGTATTTAAAATGCACACTACAGGGGGGCCTGGGTGGCTCAGTCAGTTAAGCATCCCACTCAATTTCAGCTCAGGTCATGATGTCGGGGGTGGGATTCAGGCCTGTGTCAGGCTCTTGGCTCATTGGAAAGTCTGCTGGAGATTCTCTCTCACCCTCTCCCTCCATCCTTCCCCCCAAAATAAACCAGTCTTTAAAACAAAACAAAAAAATAGCACATCAGATTTTGAGTATTAGTACAGAAAAACTAAAACATCTCAATTTTTTTTTAAAGACTTTATTTATTTATTTGATAGACAGAGATCACAAGTAGGCAGAGAGGCAGAGAGAGAGAGAGGAGGAAGCAGGCTGTCCGCAGAGCAGAGAGCCCGATGCCGGGCTCGATCCCACGATCCTGGGATCATGACCCGAGCCGAAGGCAGCGGCTTTAACCCACTGAGCCACCCAGGCACCCCAACATCTCAATTTTTATATGGTTATATTTTGTAACTGATATTGTCAATATATTGGAATAAGTATAAATTATATTTACTTTTTTTTTCTTTTTAAATGCAGCTCTAGAATATTTTAAATACACATATGATCACATCATATTTCTATTGGACACTGCTGGTCTAAATGATTAAGAAATTTTGATTGCCATGGGGAATCATTGGTTATTTAAGCAAATTCTAGCTCAAACTAATTAATATTACTCTAGGCTTAATTTAGGTATTAAAAAAGAAAGGTGGTTGGGGAAGGAAGGAGGAGAGTTGAATAGGTGGAACAGAGAAAAGGAGATTTTTAGGGCAGCGAAACTATTTTGTATGATACTATAATGGTGGATACATAACATTATGCATTGGCAAAAACCCACAGAACTATACATCACAAAGAGTGAACCCTAATGTAAACTGTGGGCATTAGTTAATGTAAATAACATATCAATACTGATTCATCGCTTGCAGCAAAGTACACCAATGCAAGATGTTAGTAATAAGGAAAACTGGTTGGAGAGTAGGTATTGCAGTGTATGAGAACTCTTTATACTTTCTGTTCAATCTTTCTGTAAAAATTAAAACTTCTCTAAGAAATAAAATTTATTCATTTTTGGAAAAGTGACAGGTAGAAGATTTCCTGGGAATGTTACCTGGCCAGGTTAATTATCAACAATCCAGGGATGCCAGAGTGGCTCAGTCAGTTAAGCACCTGTCTTTAGCTCAGGGCATGATCCCAGTCCTGCCTCAGATTCCTTGCTTAGCAGGGAGCCTGCTTCTCCCTCTGCCTGCCACTTCCCTGGTTTGTGCTCTTTCTCTGTCAAATAAATTAATAAAATCTTAAAAAAAAACTATCAATATGTTCAAGACCTGGCATATCCATTCTACAAAGACAAATTTGTTTTATTTCTACAAAATGGCTATGAGGTGCTTTGAGTTTGTTTGATTTTTATTTTGTGTTATTTTTGAAGAGTAGGAAGAGAGAAATATTAATGTGGAATTTTGAGATGAAAGTTTAATACCAAACTAAAAATTTTAAAACAGATTCCTACAATGATAACTAAAATAGTCATGTTTCAAGTATTTGTCAAAAATTATCAAAAGTATATATGATTTTCAACTGCATACACATACAAAAATATACTAGCAAAATTTTATAGCACATGCTTTTATACCATAAGTAACAATTTAGCTATCAGTAGTTCAGTCTTCCCCATACTGCTTTTCCCGCTATGGTCTGATGCTCCTCAGTGGAATAATTTTACAGTTTTCACATATATTATTTGTGAATTGCTTATATGAGATCTCTGCATTCATACCTCTGTGAGCCTGCTATCACTAAAATAGTCTCAAGAGAATATAATTAATTTATTAAAAGTGTCATAGAAGGGGGTGCCTGAGTGGCTCAGTCAGTTAAGCAACTGATTCTTGATTTCAGCTCAGGTCATGATCTCATGGTCATGGGATTGAGCCCCACTTCAGGCTCCACACTTAGCACAGAGTCAGCTAGAGATTCTCTGCCTCTTCCTCTGCCCCTCCCCTCATGCCCATGTATACGCCCACACTCTCTAAAATAAATAAATAAATAAATACAATCTTTTGTAAAAAGCATCATAAAAGGATAAAGAAAAGTGGTAGATTTATAACTTTTATAACAAATAGCAGTAAATACTGACACAATAAAAGCACTTTCCTCTGAAGCAGAAAAAAAAATAAAAATTTTATATTATTCAGCTCAGTGATTTCTAAAATGTCAGTATGTGATGGATGAATTAAGAGTAAAGAATTTACCCAGTGTTCATAGAATGATCAACAAAGCATAAGGAAAGGAGAATGTTGCTGATACACCGGAATTAAACGTAGTTAGTTACACATGACTATAATTACATGTAAATATCACTCTCACTAACAAGAAAATCCTGATGGGTATTTGAAATGCTTAAAGGAAGATATAAATTCTTGATCATAATAATAATTAGAAAAAGAATTACTGAATTATTTTTTAAATAATCTTACCAGAAGTAGATTAAAGTTTCCAGATACCACAAATTAGTAATTGTTTTCTTAGAACACTTCAAGAGATCCATTCAGCTTGTTGGGATTATAGAATCTCAGAGTTGGAAGGACTCTGGGAGCTTGGGTGGACCAAGAATTCATTCATTACAAGAATTCCCTAGAAGGTTTTTTTAAAGTTGCTCATCTGTGGTAGATTAAAAACAGCCACAGACTTTGCAACAACTCCCATCCAGAGGTAGGGTCAATTTTCCCACCTCTTCTGAGGTGGCCTTGTGACTTTCTTGACCAATAGATGACGTGGAAGTGAGTTGCAAGCCTAATCAGCAGAGGCATTGCTGTTTCCATTCTCACTCTCTTGGAACACTGAGGCTGAAGATGAGATACACACAGGGAGAGAAACCTAGCTATCCCAACCATAGAGCTGAGGTCCCAAAAATGTGAGACCATTTCAGATTCTGCAGCTAAGCCACAGAATCATGAAAAATAATAAATCATTGTTGTTTTAAACTATTACTTTGGGGGATGGTTCATTACATAGCATAAGCTAATTTAAGCATCATCTATTTTATGCTTTATTCATTTGTATATGAAATATTTATTGGGCATTTACTCTGTACCAAGCACTCTGGAATACAGCACTGAACAAATCAGCATAAATGTGCTTGAACCTTTTCTATAAAGGGAGACTCACTACTTAAGGAAATATCCCATTCTAGAATTCTACCTTTTTGCAGAAAGATGAATTAATCCCTAATCTGGCATACACTGAACAGGTTAATTGTCTTTGTATCATGTGTGCCTCCCTGAAAAAGTTAAAAGTCATAGGCTGGCTATACTCTTATCTACATATTGCAGGATGTGGACTCCAGATTGGGTTCAGCAACCACAGGAGAAAGATGAGAGGTAGATTCCTGACAAATCTATTTCAAAAGCTGTGTATAACTCTTTTGTCTACTGAAAATGACTTGCTAATATTCAAGAGCACCACTGAATTACACTCAACCTCTCTATTTAAAAAAACAAACACCTGAAACTTCATGTTGGCACTCCTAAGGGAAAAACTAACAGCTTGCTACATCATTGTCCCTAACATTTTGCATGAAATGCAGCTCATGGTTCTGATTAACATCTTGACTTCTACTAAGTTCATTCTGTAATAAGAATGGGAATAGAAATATTAGATCAGCATCTTCAGCCATGCTAGTTAAGCATTGAAAATTACTGTTGGACTTAAAATCAAGTTTTTTAAGTTCCAAAAAGAAGTCGCATAATAGGCAAGTAGAGGTCATGATTAAAATTGAACCTAGTCTTTTTCCTTTAACCTTCCTGTGTCCTCTGCATTAACACTGCATTTCCTTAGGCTAAGTTCAGGGTGCACCATTTCTCTGGTGAAATTTATTGTGATCTAACAGAGAAACTATTTTTGCTTCAAAAGAAAATTAATTTTGATCTAGCAGCATAAATCCAAGCAGAGAAATTCCTAAACCATCTTAGACAAATAAAAATCTAGACTCATGAAAAAAAGTACTACAGAAAAGAGTTCATAAAATTATTAGAGTTATAAATAACTCATTCCAGCATCTCACCTATTCTTCCTAATACCTAAAGACTGAAGTATAATTTCTGCTGTTTTATATTTCATGGAAATGGAAACCAGGTAGTCACTATCTTTACAATAAGCAATATTCATTTACTCAAATAAAATCTATTGACCTTCTAGGTCCTGGTGATATAGAATAAGTAAAACACACTTCTTAACATCAAGGAACATATAGTCCAGATTACATAAGAATATTTAGGTGTTTTATATATATATATATATGTAATATTATTCAGTTATATATTTATATATCATATACACATATATAAATATATGTATATATGTGTGTGTAACTATACAGAAGATACACATATTAATTAACTCATACTATAAATGTGTAATATATAATATACTCATAATTAATACAGCATAATTCATACTATATCTATATCTATATCTATAT